>CADEBD010000419.1:0-66500 GCA_902825455.1 Arctia plantaginis
ACTGTGGAATATCAGCTTCGACGATTTTCTTGCGATACCAATACCATCCGGATGTACTCTGAACGCGTATGCTGATGACGGCTTATTACTGGTGGAATCTGATACTAGGGCGGGGCTTGAGAGATTAGCCAATAGATGTTTGAACTTGATATCTCAATGGGGTGAACGTAATCGCTTAAATTTTGCACCCAACAAAACCTTCCAGCTACTTTTAAAAGGTAACCTCAAATCACCGCCAAGCATTAGATTTGACAAAGTTACTGTAAAAAATAAGGCCTCAGTGTGTTACCTAGGATTAGTTTTAGAAAGAAACTTTTCATTTATCGAACATATTAAAATAGTTAATGAAAAGTCTAAAAAGAGTTTCTGTGCATGGACAAGGATATCAACTGCGACATGGGGTCTATCATTTAATACATTAAAGATCATATACGGAGCTACTTATTTAGGTTCTATGTGCTATGGTGCACCTGTATTTGCCGATAGGGCGACCGTAGGCGCTGTCCGTCGCAAACTGTTACAAGGCCAACGACTTGCACTGATATTCTTGTGCAAGGCATATAGGACGGTTGGCACTGAGGCTTTGCCGGTGTTGGCGGGTGTGCTTCCGGTCGATCTCGATGTGCAGAGACATGCAGCCATGTACTATTCAAGACAACAAAACGTGGAATGCGATTTTTTGGGCGCGCGGGATCGCGGTAAAATTACAAGATTGCTTCAACAGCAGTCCGATGTCTATAATGACCTCATAGACGAATGGCAACAACGCTGGGATGAATCATCCAAGGGGCGCCATCTTTACCAATTCTTTCCATCTGTTCGCGAACGGTTGTCGAGGACATGGCTTGAGGTGGATCACTGTGCCGCTCAATTTTTACGGGTCATGGTTGTCCAATATTGTTAACATTTTCATTTTATGAAGTGTGTAAATGTTACTTGAAGTTCGATAGATGGCGTTGATAGTACCTTTGTGCATCGCGCTATTGTTTCGTAACGGTGTTTTATATATAAGGTCAATGTAATAATTTGATTTTAAGCCGCACTAGGCTAGCAATATTGTAGTAACACAATAAATATCTTGTCCAATGACTTGAGTTTCATTGTGTCCTCACCTCGACAGAACCAGAAATTCGTTCATGGTCCTTCGAGCCGGATAGTGAGTGAAGGTGGTTTTGGTATTCTTCGGTGGTGGTGAAGATTACCATCCGCTCGTTAGGTTTACTGAGTAGTGGATTGCTACTCAGAACAAGCCCTCAATAGAGGCGCAACCAAGTGCGTGTGGGCACTAGTGGTGACGTCATCAAGAGGAGCAACCGGCGAAGGAGCTGGAGGTGACGAGCGGAAGGACAAGCAGTGTGGCTGATTGGAGGTGCGGTAGAGGGCGCCACTTGGAGGCTTCGATGTGTTGTCAGTGAGTGTTTTGTGAAGAAACCGTGAGTACATTTTACGATATTAAGTTAAAGCTTTGCGAGTAGTGAGTTTAATCAAGACAGAAAAAATAGCAGTGCAGTAAAATTTGAACTTAGAAACTTTACAATGAATTAAAAATAGACTTAGCTTGTTAATGTGTTGTTGTAAATTTTGGTAATTTAAGTAGATTCCTTGTGGTTAGTTTAGTAGTTTAGACTTGTAATTAGTTTTAAGCAAAAGTAGTTGAGACGGGGAACCTATGCCCGATTTCGGTTCAATTTGTTTAATTTAAACACTTAGAGTATTTTTAACGCTTTTGGCCAATACTTAGAAAAGTTCTCAACTTTGATTTTGCACCATTGCTTATTTATTACCTAAGGACTTAGAATTGTATTGCTCTGCCTTATATTGAAATGGAATCCCTTATTAATTTACAAGATGACATTCAATCGAAAATCTGTAAGGCGAGGTCTAACTTTAAAAAAAGTCCTAAGGAAAGGCTTACAATTTCATACATAGAAGCACGCTTAGAAAATCTAGAAAAGCAGTGGCAATTATTTGATAATACGCATAGTAAAATAGTTCGTGATGCTGAAAAAAAGGAATTACAAAGTTCAACGTACTATAAAGAAAATATATATGAAGTAGTTGAAGAATTGTATATTCAATTTAAATGTGACTTGAAAGAAATTCTGTCCGAACGTAAAGTATCTGTTAGTAACCAAAATATAGGTCCTAGTACGGAAGTAACTAAAATAAAATTGCCTCAAGTTAAAATACCTATATTTTCCGGAAAGTATAACGAATGGCAAACCTTTAGGGACTTGTTTATGGGGTTGGTTCACAATAATCAACACTTAGATGACGCACAAAAATTATACTATTTGAAAGGGCACTTATCAGGGGAAGCTCAGCAACTACTTAATAATATTAATGTTACAGCGGATAATTATATAAGTAGTTGGACTAAATTAGAAACCATGTACAACAATAAACGATTTCTAGCCAATGGGGTTTTAAACCGGTTATTGAATCAAAGGAGCATTACGGTTGAATCAGCGGTTGAAATTAAAAGAATCATTTGTACAACAACCGACTGTTTGCAATCTATCAAAAACATGGGTATCGATATTGCTTCTTGGGACATAATCATAATTCACCTTATAAGTGCTAAGTTAGATAAAGAGACTAGAAAGGCATGGGAGCTGCATATAGCAGCATTACCTGGAGATAATTTACCAAAATTTTGTGAGTTTACCGAATTTTTAACAGGTCGTTTTCGTGGTCTCGAGAATTTAAATATAAAATCAAACGCGTCTAAAGATTTAAAATCATTTCACGTGGTAGAAAAACAAAATAAGGAAGTTAAATGTATTTATTGTACTGCCCCACATAAACTCGTAGTATGTAAAAAGTTCACAAAAGAAAATAATGACACTCGTCGTAATTTTGCACAGGAAAAAGGATTATGTTTTGTTTGCTTAGGAACTAACCATTTAGCTAAGTACTGTAAAAACACCCTCAAATGTCATGTATGTCGTAAACGCCACCATACTTTGCTCCACCCTAGTGGTGGTTCTGGGTCTATAGGTGAGGTTTCCGGAACAGTTCTCCAAAGTCAAATGCCAACATCTACTGAAGTAGTAAACGATAGTTCAGTAGGTAAGAGCAAGGCCGCTATACAAGCGGAGGGGTCTAGTAAGCAACTAGTTTCATGTCATTCGACAGGAGCCTGTATGGATACAGTGCTAATACCTACGGCTTTGATAGAAGCCGAGTCGAGGCATGGAGCTTATCTGGTAGTTCGTGCTTTAATAGACCAGGGATCCCAAGGATCATTTATAACTGAGGCAGTGACTCAGTATTTAGGTTTAAAGAAATCTTCAATTAAACACCTCGTAACAGGTGTCGGCGGAAATAAAACGGTTCTTTCCAAATCTACCGTAAGTGTCGTCTTGCGCTCAAGATTTAATCCGGACTTTAGGGTGCAAGTAAAGGCACACGTCCTAAAATCCATCACTTCTCTTCTCCCAGTTGCGAAAGCAACCAGGGTAGAATGGGAACAATTGGGTGATAACGATTTGGCTGATCCTGAATATCACAGACCGAATAAAATTGATTTGTTATTAGGTGCTGAGATATATAGCCAAATTCTTAGTGATGGTGTCAGCAGAAGCGGATCTCTGTTAGCGCAACACACAACGTTTGGCTGGATAGTCTCTGGCGTTGTAGGTCGAGATGATTCATCCAATTCTTATTCAGGTATAACCGTCATGCACGCTAGTGTCCAAGAAGACGATTCTCTTTTACGCAAATTCTGGGAATTAGAAGCTGAGCCTACGTTAAACAAACCAATGCTCACTCCAGAAGAAGCGGAATGTGAAAGGATATTTTCAGCAACCACAACGCGCGATAGTACTGGCCGTTATGTCGTGAGACTTCCCTTTCGCGATGATATACGTAGCTCTGATGAGAGTGGTTCCAGATTGATTGCTGAAAAAAGATTTAAAAATTTAGAATATAGACTGTCAAAGGATACTAAATTAAAAGCGGAATACACTAGAGTCATGCACGAGTACCTAGAATTGAATCATATGGTAAAGGTGGCAAGAAAGAATCAAAATAAAGGGCTATACTTACCTCACCATGCAGTCGTTCGCGAAGACAAGCAGACGACCAAGGTTCGCATAGTTTTTGATGCTTCCTGTAAAGGGAAACATGGTATGTCTTTGAACGATAGTCTCATGGTTGGTCCAACCTTACAAGCCGATCTAAGACATATTGTGATGCGTTGGCGAAGACATCGAATTTGTCTTAGCGCGGATATCATTAAAATGTACAGACAAATTTTAGTTCACAGGGATGATTCCATTTATCAGCGCGTCTTATGGCGGGATGAACCTGAAAAAGAACTGGAAGAATTAGAACTAATCACTGTTACATTTGGTACTGCTTCAGCACCATACTTAGCGGTGCGCTGTCTTCAGCAGATCGCTTACGATGAGTGTAATAATGATCCAGAAATTGCGAAAATCATCCTTAACGACTTTTATATGGATGATTTAATGTCAGGTGCTGAAAACATAGAACAGGTATTAAATATATATACAAAGGTTACAAAAAGTCTAGCAAGGGGAGGATTCCTCCTTCAAAAATGGATTAGTAATAGCCCGGAATTGTTAGAGGAGATAAGGGATAAGGAAGGAACTAAGGAAGGCAAGTTAAAAATACAAATAGATGATATTGCAAAGATATTAGGTCTTACCTGGGATCCAAACGCTGATGTCTTCCAGTATTCTGTAGAACTACCACTTCCAAGAGAACCCATAAGCAAACGCAAAATTATATCGGATATCTCACGGCTCTTCGACCCGCTGGGATGGTTGGCACCTAGTATAATTTTAGCGAAAATTCTAATACAGAAGTTATGGTTAGCAGGTATAGGTTGGGATGATGAGGTTCCGAATATTTTGTTAGAGGAATGGTTAGCTTATCGGAAAGACTTATCCTGCTTGGCTCATATAAAGATCCCACGGTGGTATACTATAGAATCCAGCAATGTTCTTGTAGAACTTCACGGATTTTCTGACGCTTCAAAATTGGCTTATGCTGCGGTAGTGTATGTAAGAGTTGTAGATACCAAAGGTTGCGTCAAGGTGTCGTTGATTGCTTCTAGAACAAAGGTGGCGCCGATAAGACAGATATCTATCCCACGACTAGAATTGTGCGGAGCCGTTCTGTTGGCGAAACTAATCGTGGAAGTCGCTGAAGTTCTCGAAATCAAACAAAGTAATTTGTATGCATGGACAGATTCCGAGGTTGTTCTCGCATGGCTGAATGGTCATCCCAATCGATGGAAGACGTTCGTTGCAAACAGGGTGTCTGAGATTTTGACTACCTTGGATACCAAACATTGGTCTCACATTTCCACCAAACAAAATCCAGCGGACTGCGCTTCTCGAGGGGTAGTACCAGGACAACTCAGCTCAGTTTCTGTGTGGTTCAACGGGCCAGATTTTTTAAAAGAACTAACACTAGACTGTAGGAAACCAAAACATTTGGCAACCAAACTGGAACAAATTCAAGTACATGCAAGCATAACCGACTTTTCATTCTGGTGCAGGTTTTCGTCGCTTCAAAGGTTGGTTAGAGTCGTTGCCTATTGTAGGAGGTTCTTGAGCTTGAGGAGCAAGACTACAATCAAGAACAGTACTAGTTTCTTGTCTAGTACAGAATTGAATGAAGCGATGACAACTTGCATCAGGAGATGTCAGGTTGATGAATTTTTCGAGTTGAGAGAGGAACTTAAAAAAGGTGGTTGTTTAGATTCTAAATGGAAAAACTTTAAATCCTTAAATTTGTTTTTAGACGCAAAAGAGATAATTCGCGTAGGAGGAAGGTTAGAAATGTCGAATCTAGAATATAATCGAAAACATCCTATACTTATACCGAAGGATTCATTCTTAACAGCTCTTCTTATCTCAGACGCTCACAATAAGACGCTGCATGGTGGACCTCAAGCCATGATCACTTATCTGAGATCGAGTTACTGGATCATAGGAGTCAAATCGTTGGTCAAGTCTCACTATCGAAGATGTATTGTGTGTATTCGATATTCTAAACGAACACAAGCTCAATTAATGGGGCAGTTACCAACTCCGCGTGTGACACCCAATAAGGCATTTCTTTGTACGGGAGTTGACTATGCTGGGCCAATAAGCGTAAGAGTATCGAAAGGTCGCGGCAACAAATCCTACAAGGGATATATAGCCTTGTTCATTTGTCTATGTACACGTGCTATCCACTTAGAAGTGGTTAGTGACTTAACTTCAAGGGGATTTTTAGCAGCCTTTAAGCGATTCGTTGCAAGGCGAGGTCGTTGTGCAGAGCTATACAGTGACAATGGCTCAAACTTCGTAGGTGCAGCTCGCGAGTTACATAAATTGTTTAACGAAGAAAAATCTACCTTTCTTCCAGAGATAGCCGAATATCTATCTAATAATGGGGTTCAGTGGAAGTTTATTCCCCCTCACGCTCCAAACTTTGGAGGATTATGGGAGGCGGGAGTAAAATCCACAAAGCATCACTTGAGAAGAGTCATAGGCGATTCAACTCTCACATATGAGGAGTTATCAACCGTCTTGGTCCAAATCGAGGCGTGTTTAAATTCTCGGCCTCTATCTTATACTGAAGAACAAAGCGAATTAACTGTGTTGACACCCGGCCATTTTTTGGTAGGAGAACCACTTGTTCTTGTGCCTGACAACAATTTTGAGAGATCCAATGTTAGTAGTCTTAGACGTTGGCAGCTCACACAGCGAATGGTTCAGGTTTTCTGGCGACGATGGTCACAGGAGTATTTAACCCAGTTTTTGCAACGCTATCGGTGGTCGTTTCAGACTCCGGAACCATCAGTAGGCGACGTAGTATTAGTTAAGGAGGACGACTTGCCTCCTGGCAAGTGGTTGATGGGGTTAATCGAACAAAAGCATCCAGGTCCTGACTTAATTACACGAGTAGTTACCCTTCGCGTTAAGAACTCCTCCATAAAAAGACCTGTTTCAAAATTGTGTGTGCTCCCTGTTACTAATTAGGCAGTTAGTTATAGTTTTGATCCACTAAGTTGGTAATTAGTAAATATATTTATATTTATTTAGTAAATCCAGTAAATATATTTCCGATATAGTTATTAAACCCTTAGCTATTGTTCATAGATGTAAGCATTTAGATTTAGTAATTTGGATTTAGAAAAGAAATGATGTTCTTATTTGTTTGTTTGGGTTTTGTCAGAATTGTCGATATTACTGTGTGATTTAATCTTAGTGATTTGTTACTTGTCTCTTAATGTTAACTTGTATTTTTGTTTGAATTTTATAGCGCCTTTTGCGTCATCCAGGCCGACTCATGTCATGGTGGGCGGAACCTGGATGAAGGACATTTGGCATCGTGTCCTTGGTGGGCGGTATGTCCAATATTGTTAACATTTTCATTTTATGAAGTGTGTAAATGTTACTTGAAGTTCGATAGATGGCGTTGATAGTACCTTTGTGCATCGCGCTATTGTTTCGTAACGGTGTTTTATATATAAGGTCAATGTAATAATTTGATTTTAAGCAGCACTAGGCTAGCAATATTGTAGTAACACAATAAATATCTTGTCCAATGACTTGAGTTTCATTGTGTCCTCACCTCGACAGAACCAGAAATTCGTTCATGGTAACTTTAAGAGCAAGCTTTATTCATTTAAATTAGTCGAGTCACCATTGTGTCAATGCTCAACACTTAACTCTCACTATGAACAGTCTGCTCATCATATCCTCTGGGAATGTAGTCTTTGGTAAAATGAACGTAATATAATGCTGAATACCTTGCAGATGACATCTGGGGAGGTATACTATGGGGATCTTGTGTCAACTAGGGTGAATTTCCGTGCGTTTAGGCGATTCTGCCATACATATTATAGAAATCAAATATAGCTCACGTAGGACTCGTAATATTTCGTGGCCGTGGTGCTTCCTTGTTTAAAAGGGTGTATGCCCATTTCACTTCATTTTGTCTCCCGCTTTGCTAAGGAGGGAAGTGGATTTACTGTATTTCCAACTCCTCCAATTTTCTTCTGATTAATTTCGTTGCGGGTTCCAAGACAGTTTAATTTCTTCCTGGGACTTCCCGAGTGTCATAACTCGGTGTGTTCGTGGGTCACTGCTGTGGATCCTGGTGTACAGGAGTTACAGTGGTGGGCGTGTGGGCGGGATTAGTCCCAAAACTCGATAGCACACGAACTTCACATTTTTACGGATGCATCGGAGAGAGCGTACGGTGCGATGCGGTATACATATGTTCGATCCGTGAACGTACAGGGGTCAAGTAGAGTACATCTATTAGTCTCTAAGAATCGAGTTGCACCTATTAAACCGACTACTATTCCAAAGCTCGAATTATGCGGAGCTCTGCTAGGAGCAAGACTGTGTACTGAGGTAGTCTTACTTTACCTATTAATACATGCCGATTTTGGTGCGATTCAACAATAGTGTTGAGTTGGTTATCAATGTCACCAAATTTACTTAAGCCTTTTGTGCGTAATCGCGTCTATGAAATTCAAAAGAGCACTGCGGGTTACACATGAAACTACGTGCCGTCTAGGGATAATCCGGCGGATCTTGTTTCTCGTGGGCTGCAAGCTGACCTTATCAGCGAGTGTTCTTTATGGTGGTCAGGACCTAATTTTTTTGTCAATAGATGAAAAATACTTGCCAAAAAAGCCCAATGAAAACATGAAACAGGATCTAACTGAAATCGCATCATCTCATTTCATTGATAGTCATTCATTAATTCAAAATCAAATATACCATAATCATAATTTAACATCACATAATCAGCCATTTGGTATTTCATTAATAAAATTATTTTCCGATTTTTACAAATTACAGAGATTACTGGTTCAGATATTTTAGCATTTTAAGAAATAAAAACAACAAGCAAGTTGGTTCCCTTTCGAGTAAAGAACTTAATATTTCCTTTAATTTTATTATACGTCATGCTCAAAGTGATATGTTCCCCAAAGAGTATAGTATTCTTCAATCAGGGAAGTCGTTGCCTCGAAAAAGTAGATTTCTTTGAGTCCTTTCCTAGACGAGGATGGCCTCTTGCTTGGAGGCTTGACAAATCTCCCTATGACTACAATGTCAAACATCCTTTATTAAGTCGTGGTAAACACCATGTTACAAAAATTATATTTAATAAATATCACACTGATTTATTACACGCTGGCCCTCAGCTGTTATTAGCGAATATAAGACAAATGTACTGGCCTCTTTGTGGCAGGAATCTCGCGAAAATTATTATTAAAAAATGCATAAAATGTTTTAAACACAAGTGTGAAACCATTCAACCCATAATGGGCCAACTGCCCTCTTCTAGGACACACTTGGAATTTCCATTTTTCAATTGCAGTATTGACTATGCTGGGCCAGTATCGATATCCGATCGAAGGGGCCGAGGGTGTAAGCTTATAAAGGTCTATCTATGCATATTTGTATGCCTTGCTGTTAAGGCTGTGCACATTGAGCTCGTCACAAACCTAACCAAAGAAGCGTATATGGCCGCCTTCAACCATTTTGTGGCTCGTCGTGGCAAGCCCAAAACCATTTTGTCAGACAATGGCACGAATTTCGTAGGCACATCTAATGAACTGCAAAAATTCTTACAGGAGTCTAATCTAGACTTTGCAGTCGGTCAGCACGGCATCGAGTTTTCTTTTGCACCTCCCTACTCTCCCCATTTTAATGGTATCAATGAAGCTGCTGTTCGTTCCACCAAACACCACTTACGGAGACTCTTAGGCTTAACGCACTTCACCTACGAGGAGATGGTTACCTCACATTATCATCACATCACATCAACAGCCTTTAATAGTCCACTGCTGGACATAGGCCTCTCCTTAAAAAGAAGGTTTTGACCTACTATACCACGCTGGCCAGGCGGGTTGGTATAGGGTTTGTGTCAAGTTTTCCGTCTTTTTGCAGTGCTGGTGTCCTGCGTTGTTTTGCGCCCTTAGTCGGCTCTTACGACACCCACGGGATGAATTGGGGTAGTGACATTCCGTATTCTTAATCCGTCACTACACGGACATGTACCAGGATGGTTACCTGTTTGGCTCAAATAGAAGCTGTGTTAAATTCTCGTCCTCTAACTCCTCTATCCTCTGACCCATTAGACCTTACAACCCTTACTCCTTCACATTTCTTGATTCGCAGGCCACTCACGTCCGTTCCGCATCCACAGGTGACTGACAGCATCATTGAGCGGCTGGATCGCTACCATAGAATGGAGCACATTCGTCAACATTTCTGGAAACGATTTCATTTAGAATATGTTTCTCTGCTGCAGCAAAAAACCAATTGGACCACCTCAACAGGGCAGTTATCAGTGGGTATACTTGTAAAGAAGCGAGGACAGCCACCACTAGTGTGGCCACTGGGACGGGTGACTAAGGTTTTTCCGGGCACCGATGCAGCTGCACGCGTGGTCGAGCTGAAGACCAGGAAGGGGATTCTACTCCGGACATATAATACTGGCTGCCCGCAACTACTTTGAATACTTCAACCCGGGGAGGATGTTCGGGCAACTTCGTCACGCATCGGCAGCTGGCCGTCGGGTGCGTGGGAGATCGGCCCTTGCCAGTGCGTCGGCACTACGCTACCAAACACGTTACATAGCACCCCAGTGCATATTTCTATTGTCGTTCCGAAATTTTATGTATTTATTTTGTTAGCCACAATATACCAGTTGTTATACAGTCCACTGCATAATATTTACGGCTGACCTATCAACAGCACCGTCATAAACAAACTGCAGCAATTCCAGCAGCTCCCATGCGATAGAATCCCAAAACACCATATCTTCACAAGAAGATACTACATCCAGATACATGGAAATGACCGAGATCAATCCGGCATTAACGAAGTCCGAATTTACACGGACGGTTCCAAGACTAGGTCAGGAACTGGAGCCGGTTTTCTCGCAAGACCTAAATATGAACATATCACTAGCGTTAGGTCAACACAGTTCCATATTTCAATGTGAATGTGTGGCAATAACTTACGCTGCCACAACGGCCATTTCAAGTGGTATCAAGGACTACAACATCCGCATAATATCCGACAGCATGGCCGTCTTAAAGGCACTAGAGGGCAACACAATTACCTCTGGTATTGTCTTCAAATGCCATCAAGCACTGGAACAGCTCTAACCTTTATTCTATGTTGGATGGCAGGTGAGAAAGATAGTGTCTCATCTGGTAGATGGAAAATGTCGGAGTAGTCGGAACATATGGTGAGAAGAGCCTCTCTTTCTTCTTGATTTAAGTGGGACGTTCTTAGTAAGCTGAGAACCCTGTCTGTGCGTTCAGTAACACAGACATTGTGAATACGCGCAGGTGATTGTATAGGGTATGTTCCTATGGGATCTAATTTAAGGTTAAGATTTCGTTTGATTGAAATTGATTTGTGAGAGGTATTAATAACAGATATATTAATCCTTTTATTCTCTTTTACCTTCACTAGGCAGTTAGCCACGAGTAGGGTGTCAGAAAGGTGTTGATCTAATACAAGGCCTTCCTTGACTTCTGGGTTTGAAACAGAACATTCTATCACAGTTTCGGTGCGTGGTATGACATAGCATGGATCAAAGAAATGGATTTTTAATTCGGTTTTATTTATTTTCAAGACGTCTCGGCTGTAGTCAATATTACAACCATGAGCCGTCAGGAGGTCATTTCCTATAATACCATCGTAAGGTAGATGGATGTCTTTGATGACGTGAAATTTGTGATTAATGAATCTCTTGTCAGAGATTTTAAATTGCAGGATGAAATGACCTAAGGTTTGGGTGGTTTCTTCACCTGGATCAATACCCTTAATGCTAATAGACTGTTTGGTTAGGGTTGGCTGTAGTAGAACACTGGATTGTTTTAACAAACAAATTGCAGAACCTGAGTCTACAAGTAAAGTCAGTGGAATATTAGATGCAGTTGATTCTACTAGCACATGAGGTAGTAGCCGCTTGGAAGTGTCAATGTTGACTTCGTAAATCTCATTGAGATCAGATGCCTTTGAGGCTTTAATATTTTTAGGATCGAGGTTGCCGTTTTGGGACTGGTTACCCTGATGTATAAAATCTTTGGGTGTTACTAACACTTTAGTAACTTTGGGATTGAGGTTGCCGCTTTGGGGCTGGTTACCCTGATGTATAACCTCTTTGGGTGTTACTAACACCTTAGTAACTTTAGGATCGAGGTTGCCGTTTTGGGGCTGGTTACCCTGATGTATAACCTCTTTGGGTGTTACTAACACTTTAGTAACTTTGGGATTGAGGTTGCCGTTTTGGGGCTGGTTACCCTGATGTATAACCTCTTTGGGTGTTACTAACACCTTAGTAACTTTAGGATCGAGGTTGCCGTTTTGGGGCTGGTTACCCTGATGTATAACCTCTTTGGGTGTTACTAACACTTTAGTAACTTTGGGATTGAAGGGGTTTACCTTTTTAAGGTATGTGCCGTCTTTGAACCGGCGTCCTGAGCGGCACGGTTCCAGGACGTTTATTGGTTTAAATTTTCATTTTGAGGATCTTCGCATTCCGATTCGTTAGCGACGTCACAGTCGTTGTCGACAAAATTGATTTGCTTAGAATAAGAAGAGGGCCCAGAAGGTTTATTTTGGCCTTCGGGTGAGTATTGGGAAGCATAGTAACGTTTATTCGCGGCCTGTCGCCTTTGACAATTATTTATTTCGTGACCTACTTCTTTGCAGTAACGGCACGTAAGATTGTAATTGGTTTTACCATGATTAGCAGAGTTCGACTGAGACATCGGTTTTTGCTGGAATTTATTACTCGTATTAGGATTCTGAGAGAAGGGTTTAGGTTTGAACCGGGTTTGGTTATTATGTTTATCCTGTTGCGAGTTGCTATAGCTACTACCACGTCTGTAGAGGGTTTCTTGGATACGCTCCTCGGAAATGGAAAGATTTACGGCTTCATTGAACGTTTTTGGTGCCCTACACCTAACTATATTCGATATACGAGGATGTAGTCCCATGAGGAAGTGGTGGAGGGTCAGATCCTCCATTGCTGCAGTGCGACCTGGGATTTCTTTAGCTTTATGGCTGGAGAGTGATATTTCTGTGAGTAATTGAGATAGGCATGTCTCCATCCTCAAGGCAAATTGTCCTACATTTTCATTGGGAGCTTGTTTACTTTCCTGAAGGTCAGTTAACAAGTGTGTGTAATGTTTTCTTTCAGAAAACTGTGTTTTTAAGAATTCTTTGAGGCGGTTAGCAATGGTAGTGTTGAGAAGTATCTTACCTCCAATATTGTTCAGACCGCAAGTTCCTGCCCTTCCTAATCCACGGCTCCTGGATTAGGGCTACGGTATTGGTGTTTACCTCCAGCTCTCTGCGTAGGTTAGCCGTTGCTGTCTGACTGTGCTGGAGGTTGGTTTGGATTGCTATAAGGGTGTTATGGGGGGGTGCAGACAGCGCCATCATCGCTGTTCAGCATATCCACCATGTCTTCGTCGAGGTCACTCTCGCCCACCGTTAGGTCCTTCAACTCTTCAGGAGGTGGACCCCGGCAGGCTGGCTCCTCAACTGGTCTCGGAGGATCCTCTCCACTGCCGTCCTTAGGGTGTTGGGGGGGCATTTCTGGCTCCTCGTCTGCGTTTGTTGGTGGGGCGGGACGTTCATCAAGGAAGCGAACGTAGAGGTTACCCAGTTTGTAGTATATTTGTTTTGTATACGGACCAGTGTATCGTCTGGTCCGATTTGTGGTACCAGGAGTTCAGCTTTAATTCTTTTCGGGATCTTAGACTGCCTCCTAACGACCAGTTCCAGACGACGCAAAGGTCATTTGTCTTTAGTGCGTCAGAGTAGCTCGTGGAGCCGGTTTTTGGCAGCGGTTTGATCCGCTTGCAACTGCCCTGGGGAGTACGAGACTCGTCCGGGCGAGTTCTTTTGGCGGGCCTTGCTGTCGTCTCGCCCGTTTACCCTGACCAGGTTGACCCTGCCTAGAGGGTACTTTGGCCGCTACAGGCGTCTTAGCAGGTGGCGCCCCCACAGGAGTACACTTCCCCGTGGCTAGACTTTCGTCTTCGCCTCGGGGCAGCACGTCACTGGCAGGGGCATCATGGGCCCCTTCGGGCCCTTCAGCGACTTCAAGCCGCTTACTTCCACCCGAGGTCAGACACCGCGCTTGCCTTACCACTCGGGCTTTCGCCCTGTTGGCGTTGCGGGTCTTCTTGGACGGGTTTGGTCTTTTCGACGCCCTCTTCTTCGTCCTTACCAGGCTCCAGCCGGTTCCTTCCAGGCCGGGTCCCGCGTTTCGTGTCGCGTCGCAGGCACGGGCATTGCTGCCCTCAAAGAGGAGAGGTCGATGGTCGACACTGGCTCCGTACTCTGGTTAGGCACCACAGCTGTCGCCAGAATCGTAGATGGCGCTGCAGTCGGGTTGTTCGCCTGAGCAGCAGCCATAGGTGTATTGGCCGGCTTAACACTTGGGTGGTTCACCCTGGGGTCAGCCGATTGGTGTTTTAGCCTGGCACTTGGGTTGTTCACCCTCGGTGCCGGCTTGGTAGTTTTTTTTTTAATTTTTTCTTAGTATCCATAGTATTATGGTGTACTATTCATCTCCTTGTCCTTTCACCCTCCTTGGAGCCCTTAAGTGGGGACGCCGCGGCAGAAGGCATACGACGCCAGAAGTGACAAGGAAATATAGAGCCCCCTCCCTGGCAGAAGGCAGGGCGAACTAGGTAGGAAGACTTGGTCGTCCCACCCCTCGTTCACCCCCACCAAAGAAGAGCTCTCGCCCAGCAGCCCTCTGACGGGATACTACAGCCGATTGACCAAAGGTGGCTAGCCTTCAGCCTTAAGGAGAAATCCAGGCCAAAGCAGTGTGTTGCCTTTCGGCTCAACTACCAGGATCCCTTTATCCTCCCTTACGGGTCCCCGCACACGGCACAAAAATGCGGGAAGATGCCCCCGCCCTCCCCCTCACTCTCAGGCTCTGTTGATAGTGAGGCCGCAGGCACCAACCACTTAGTGTCCGCAGAAGGTGTGGATGGGATAGAAGATGGGAAAGGATAGGTTTTGTGGGATGGAATTGCGTCTGGGTGTTTCTGTTATATCTGTTTCGTAGGGAATCAGACCTAAAACAGGCGGCAACCACGAGAAGGATGACACCCAGACTTGCCATGGGGATCTACACGACTGTTGCGCTCTCCCCCATGACCATTCGCCGTGCACGCTCTCCGGACAGGAGGGTACCAGGATTGGATCTGCTCCAGGCGATCTTGGCCTATTGGAGCACACCCAACCCCGCCCGACGCAACTACAAGGAACTGCAAGACGACGGATGGACGAACGACGAGGTACTGCAAGACGCAACGTAAGTGATGTAAGTGAGGATCAATAGGATGTGAATATTGAAAATAGCAGCTCACTACGTAAACCTTACAGGTAGAGGATGAGATCTCAGCAACGGCGCAGTGTGACGTCATAAGATTACGCAAAGATGTTACCGTAAAATTAGAACTTGCAACATATATCCCAGCCTGAGAACGGCAGTCAAGCTGTACTACATTACGACGCACTGTGCGCACGTGGGCTTAAAATCTGATGTGTCTTTATCTGTACAAGCTCGCGTTTCGTGTGCGGCGTCGCAATTAGCACAAGTAGGTTTTTTAATGGTGCAAAAATTTGTACATGACCGAATTGCTGACAATTTAAGCAACGAACTACGTTGACAAAAAACTACGTCTATGAATCTACATGTGGCCCAGTCTATATTAAGTTTATCTTTTGTGTTGGCTACATGTTTCCGAACTGCTGCCTCTAATTCTAAGCCTATCCATTGAAACCCATTTTCTAGTTTACGATGCCTAACAATTTTGGTCGACTTAATAAAATCGTTCTCACTTAATTTTAATTCGTCCTTGATATTCTGACGGTATAAGGCTGTTAGGAAGGCACGATCTTCCGTAGAACCGGGTACGTCTTTTACAATTATACGGGGCTTACGGCCTTTCGATTTTTCTAATCGTAACCCTACTGATTTAATGGCGTCTACAGATTCCAGTTTCTTAAGCTGCTGTTCGTTAGCTACACGTAACACGACGCCTGCCTTAGAGGTTTTTTTTTAACGCCTACAATTTGGAATCCCTCATCGCTCGGTTTAATAGCCTTCATGAGAGCTTGTTCCGTTGCGGATGTGATCGCATAGTCCACTAAGCGTTCCTTAGTGGGATAGGCAATAACACAAGGCCTAGAAACGCGCGCTTCAGTAGGTACCGGGCACGGGGTAGATTTAGGTTGTAAGCAAAGCTTAAGTTTGTCCGCGTACGTTAAACTCGTTTGTTGAGTTGCGATACCCTCCATTTGTCGCTCAAAATTCGCTAACTTCGTTGCGTTGATTTTATTGCTAACAAGGATACGATACCGGTAATTCGTTGAGTAATATTCATAATTGCCGTTTTACCTACATTCATCCGAGATCCCCGATCATTAACTAATTCATTAATTTTTGCCAAATAATCGATAGCCTGTGAGACTAACTCGCAGTAATTGTACTCCCCACAGTTATCACGACCGCTAAGACACGCAACATTTCCACTTAAATCCGAATTATTAATGCGTTTACTTCTGTTGTCTTTCGGCGAGAAATCCGTAGGTGACATTTCGTTAAATGTCCTTTTCCCGGTTGGTGTTAGAAATTCACTTGTACCGCCGGGATCCGGCAACTTGCTAACGACCGACATAGCCAAACAACAATTTAAAAAAGAACAAGTTTAAAAATAAACAACACGCAGAGAAATATCAATATAAGCAAAGGATACCTCCTACCCACTTTTAGAAAGAAAATAAATTTACTCAACAATAGTCGTAATAAAATAATTCAGCACTATATTTCTGTTTAAAAAACAATAAGAACTTACTGATATTCTTTAAAACACTAAACACAACCTTTAGCCGCCCACAAACCCGGAACTAATCGCAGAAAAACACAGAAAATAATATTTAAATTGTTAGCATATGAAGTCACACGTTAGTCGCACAGTGCCGCGAAGGGAAGTGAGAGTAGAGTTTACTATAAACTGGGCAAGCCTCGGCCGGGAGTGCGCTTGCGACTGAGCTACCCATCAGCAATGCATCCACTGGCCACGCACCAGAACACGGGACTCGGAGGAATTTTTATAGAGGTTTTCTTCCTCGCAGTCCGGGCGGCAAACCCAAGACCCTCGTCCACTGATCGGAATCGCAAGATATAACTACGAGACTCTTTTCGGGATTACGATATGCCGACGGTGGCGGGAACACAAAATCTTCCAATGCCTGCTCGGTGGCAGTGTTAGTGATTATTTGATTATTATTTTTTTGTAAGTAAATCTTTTCAGATATGTTTTCATGTCGGACTTTATAGCTAGAAGGAGCCGGCATTTCCTAAGACTCACTCTGGGAAGAAACGCCGAAACAAACTACAGAGGTGTCTTTTTTTTTAAATCTGAATAAAATAAAACTGTGCGAGTACAATATAGGGTCTGGATAGGCCTTTTGAGGAAAGGACCATAGTTTTGAGTCCGCCTGCCCATACAGACGGCATACAGGCTCCAGCCATCGTGTAGCCTAACCGATATTGGTCAAGATCAACGACCCGAAGCATGACACTACCGCCAGCAGGACATTTGGGTAGGCCGTGGAAACACTCAAAACCACCAGAAAGATAATAAAATATGAATTAACATTACAAGCCTACACTATACTCACATTTACATACTTACACAAAAAATTAAAAATATACCATACAATTCAACGAAAAATAAAATACGAAAGCAAAATACGAAATACACCAAAAAAAATAATTAAATGTCCATCACTTTCAAACTTAACAACAAAGATGTCTACGTAAATGTGGGAGTGAGCAGCATCAATCCGAAGCAAATTTGTCCTCTAAATAATCTGTAATAGTGTAGTAAGCCTTTTCACATAGTTTTAGCTTTACTAAAGACCTAAATTTGTTAATACTTAATTTATGGAATTTGCTTGGCACTTTATTGTAAAATCGCACACCCTGACAACGAAA
The DNA here is from genome assembly GCA_902825455.1 of Arctia plantaginis. NCBI lineage: Eukaryota > Metazoa > Arthropoda > Insecta > Lepidoptera > Erebidae > Arctia > Arctia plantaginis. The sequence goes on from CADEBD010000419.1 coordinate 18,040, forward strand.
AGACTTGCTTACTTTTTGTAGTCTAGTGGTTGGTAACACGAGTTTATCTTTATTTCTAGTGTTTATTTTATGAATGTCGCTAAACTTAGTTAATAAATGATTATTTTTCTTTACATACACTAAATTTTCATATAATAATATGCATTGAGATGCGACTGTCATGATACCAATTTCTTTAAAATTATCCCTCAGTGAACAAAATACCGTATGACATTACACTATGAAAATAGCTAAAATACACCAGTCTAGCTGTTTCTACATCGGTTAATTGACGAATTTTATAAACCTGAGTCTATTCGACAATTCGTCAATGTGTGGGCCCCATTGCAATTTAGAGTCTAGTGTTATACCTAAAAACTTGGTGTTGTCCACAAGATCCAACTCCTTTCCATTTATTAGTAACATTAGGTGTAAAAATTCTAATAAATTTCGTTTTACTCTCGTTTAATAGTAAATTATTAACATTAAACCATTTCACAACCTTAGAGAGAGTGCTATTCACGTCATCAGTTACTGATTGCTGTCGTTTAAGTTTAAATAAAAGTGAAGTGTCATCCGCAAATAGTACTATCTCCTGATTATCATTTATCACATTAGGTAGGTCATTTATGTAAACAAGAAATAAAAATGGGCATAGAATTGAGCCCTGCGGAACCCCCATAGTGACCAGAGACCCCAGGGATCTCTGTCCATTAACTTTCACTCTCTGGATCCTATTGTCTATGCAGACACCTTCCATATAATAAAACTTCTTGATTGTAATTACATTTGTGAATTTATTTTAGTATAAGACCAGCGACAGCTTTCGAGTACAAGAAGAAAGTGGGTGTTCGAGACCCTTGTCGGTCCTATTTATATACATTTATTTGTTACATAAACTAATTATAAACACCGTCACGATGATGCGCCTGATGTATTTGTTGCACATTAAGTGCGCACTGTGATTGCCAGCTGTAGTAAGTTAGGCGTGGCCTGAACATCCTCCCCCCCGTTGAAAGAGTTTCAACGCTGCATTTCTTCAACTGTTGGTAAGGGGCACAGCCGGACGAGACCTCAACGAAGCACCCCTCTCGTGGTTATGATGTCAGCTACTCTAGAGATACCATCCGCTCCTAGCAACAGGCGATTAACACGTCCAAGACGCCAGCATAACGGAGGCACATAATCCTCTTGTATTAGCACCAGGTCCCCAACACTTATAGATCTAGTGCTGCTTTTCCACTTCGTGCGTTGTTGTAACTCGTGGATATATTCAGGCTGCCATCGTGTCCAGAAATGCTGGAATATCTGCTGTAAACGATTGTACCGCTGCAGGTTGCTTTCCTTTACAGCTTCTAAATTAGGTGCTGGTACTGACCTCTGGGGCCTTCCAATTAAAAAATGCCCTGGGGTTAGAGGTAGGTAATCATCAGGGGATGAGGATAGGGGACATAGAGGATGACTATTCAGAACTGATTCTACTTGTGCAAAAAGGGTGGTAATCTCCTCAAATGTTAGGTGAGAGTTCCCCATTATCTTTTTAATGTGGTGCTTAGCCGACTTAATTACGGCTTCAAAGATGGAACCAAAATGAGGAGAGAACGGAGGTGAGAACATAAATTTTATAACTTCTTGAGTTGCAAAGTCGGTGAAACCCCTGCTGTTTGCCCTTAAGAATTGTCCCACATCTCTGGCTGCAGCCACGAAATTACCCCCGTTGTCACAAAATAGTTCAATTGGTTTGCCACGTCGTCATAATGAACGCGTCCCTAGTTAGGTCACTCACGGCTTCTAAGTGCACGCATTTATACCGGAGACAAATAAACAAACAAAGATAGCATTTCACAACCCTTGCGCCCCTACCTTTACGGTTTATTATAGAAAAGGGTCCAGCAAAGTCCACTCCCACTGAACTGAATGGAAAACCTGGCGTCACACATTGGGAAGGCAGATTACCCATCTTAGGACAAAGGGTTTTACCTCGAAGGCGACAACAACGCACACAATTATAAATAGTGCGTCGAGCTAACCTTCTGCGGTTTACCGGCCACACGACTTCTCTTATCAGTGATAACAATAGCTGCGGACCGGCATGCATGTGACGTAAATGTTCTCTTTCGAACAAAAGTTTAGTCAAATAGTGAGTAGAATCTGTTAATTAACAATGATTTATTGAACATACTTAATATAATATTGGATTGTAATGGCAACACTGCTTCGGTTGTCAAGCAAGGCTCTGTAGGTTATACGCACTCCTTTATTGTTTAGAGATATTAATAAAAGACACGTTTTATGTCATTGTATCTTTAATTATCCCCTTAATCCTTAACAGGGTTATGGGCCCAGGACGGCCATCGCGTTTTATAGTGGATTAAGTGTTAAAGGACAGAAAATGTCAAAAGAAAAATATCAAATTGTCCCTTTCGCGGTGGACAATTACAACGCGTGGGAATTCCGATTGAAAAGTATCCTGCGGGATAATGGAGTAATAGAGGCGATCGAAAAGGAGGACTTTAGTAAATCTGCGGATAAGAAGCAATTAGAAGCTAAGGCCCAGGCTGTCATAATAGCGGCAACCGCCGACAGTCACCTCGAATACTTAAAGGACAGATCTGCTTATCAAATGATTAAAAGCATGGAAGACAGTTTTAAGAAGAAAAGTACAAGATCTAAATTATTTATAAGAAGAGAGTTGTCCGATATGAAATTCGACGAACGGAAACCTTTAATGGAACATTTTATTGACATGGAAAAGCTATTTGCACAACTCGGGGATGCTGGCAGTGAGCTCTCGGAGGAAGAGAAGGTTAACTATATACTCCTATCCATGCCGAAATCTTATGAAGGCATTATCACGGCTTTGGAAACTGTGGAGGAATTGAAAATGGACTTCGTGAAAAACAGACTGCTTGGGGAAGAGGAAAAACACAACAGAGGAGCTACCAAATCCCTTAACTCTTCAATCTTCTTGTGTTATAGATGTGGACGCCCTGGACACAAAAAAATCCAGTGTAGGAGTACTCAGCAGGCACCGCACAAGGCTGGTGACTGGAGACTTCACGGCCGTGGACGTAGCGACTGGAAATACAACGGAGGCCGAGACGACAGTAAGGCAACTCATTACCAGACCCAAGGGAGAGGTAGAGGAAAGTCATTTCTTACAGGCACTGAAAATACTGAAGGTAACAAATTTGTAAGTTTTGTATCCTTTAGCCCTGACACCGAACAGCAGAATAAAAATAGTTTTAAATGGGTTGTTGACTCAGGTAGTTCATTTCATCTTGTAAATGACATTAGTTTATTCTTTAATTATTGTAAACTGGATAAGCCAATTAAAATTTCAGCTGCCAAAAATGGCATTGATTTAGAGACTGTTGGTATAAAGACAATAAAAGGTTATTTAAGTGATTTTAAAGTTGATATTATATTAAATGATGTGTATTATGTACCACAATTAAGAAAAAAATTATTATCTGTTTCCAAAATGGAAAAGCATGGTTTAAAGATCATCTTTAATAAAGGGGAAGTTAAAGTTTTCTCACAAACCAATGAATTGCTTATGGTTGGGCATAGACTAGGGTCCCTTTATTTTATAGAATTTAAAGTAATATTTAATTATTGTTATTACGGTGCAAAATCAGACACCAGTGATAATTCAGTAGAAATTTGGCACAAACGATTTTCTCATTTAAGCTATAGTAGTTTGAAAACTTTAGTAAATAAAAATATGGTTGATGGTTTAACTGATTTGAAAGAAAAAAAATTAGAAAATAGACATTGTGAACCATGCATTCTTGCTAAGATTACACGCCTTCCTTTTAATGGGAAAATGTATAAGGCTCGGAAACCCTTAGAACTAGTACATACCGATGTTTGTTCTGTTAGCCCTTCTACGTGGGACGGGTATAAACATTTTGTTACTTTCATAGACGATTTTACCCACTTCACCGCAGTTTACTTATTAAGAGACAAGTCTGAAGTTTTTGAATATTTTAAGACTTATTATAATTATGCTTGTAATCATTTTGGTCATGGTATATTGAAGTTAAAGTCAGATAATGGTGGTGAGTATATTTCTAGAAATTTTAAATCTTTTTGTGATGATAAGGGCATAGTATTGCAGTATACTGCTGCATATAATCCCGAGATGAACGGAGTAGCTGAAAGAATGAATCGTAATCTGACTGAAAAAGCTCGTGTATTATTGTTAGATTCACAGCTTCCTAAAGAGCTGTGGGGCGAGGCCCTGCGATATGCGGTATATGTCACTAATCGTAGTCCCACTGCTTCGTTCAATGCTACACCATTTGAAATGTGGGAGGGAAGACGTCCTAATGTTTCTAATTTTAGAATATTTGGGTCATCTGCGTATGCCCATATTCCCCAAAAACTCCGAATGAAGTTGGATCCTCGTGGTGTGAAATTGAAAATGGTTGGGTATGCTCCTGGGGGATACAGATTATGGGATGCTAATGAAAGGAGGATATACATAGAACGAAATGTATTGTTTAGGGAAGAAACATGTTCAGAGTCCCCTGAAACTATTAGTATTGATGTAGAATCTGTCTCGGATAAGAAAGAAAAAGATAGTAGTAGTAGTCCTGAGAAAACCAAAACCCCTTTAACTTCTGATAATTATTTAGAGTCATTTAAACCTGAGGGAAGGGATACAGATGATGTTAATTCTAGGGAGAAAAGAAAGAAAACTAAACCAAAATATTTACAAGAATTTGTCACTGATGATTCTGATTTGGATTTTATATTAATGGCATCATTTTTATCTTGTTCTAATGGTAATGTCCCGGAAAAGTATGATGATATAGATTCTTATGACGATAAAAATAGGTGGTATGAAGCGGTAAATGAAGAAATTAAATCTTTAGAGAATAATAAGACTTGGGAAGTTGTAAAAAAATCAAAAGATGCTAAGTTAATTGATTGTAGATGGATTTTTACAAAAAAGGCGGGTGATGTATATAAAGCTAGATTAGTTGCAAGGGGGTTTCAACAGGAAGGTAGTTTTACCGACATTTATTCTCCAGTTTTGAAATTGCAAACTCTCAGAGTTTTTTTATCAGTTGCTGTTCAAAGGATAGATAGATAGATAGATAGATAGAACTCTTTATTTGTACACCATTTTACAAGAAGCATGATAGTTACATGAAAGTGTTATATACAATGTACAAAGGGCGGCCTTATTGCTATGAGCAATCTCTTCCAGGCAACCATAGGATGGATCAAAATGTTCGGGAGAGATAGTAGTAGTTGATGGTGAATTGAGTTTTCAGGTTAATTACTAACGAATATAAAAGAGATAATAACTACATATATATATAATATAAGAAATATACACACACACACACATATATTTATACAAATACACATACATATCTACATTCATAAAAACAAATACTTATACATACATAAGTACTTATACAATATCACATATAACAAAAAAAAGAAAAGCATTCAAATCATACCTTAACACGAGGAAGTAGCTGTCTTAATTACGATACCATAAATTCTTGGACCATTTTCTTAAAGCTGTTTATGGTTTTCGCTCGCCTTATGTTTATCGGCAGTGCATTCCACAAGCGTACAGCTTGAACAGTAAAAGACTGGTCGTAAAATTTTGTAGAATGCAGAGGCATCTCAAGCCTCAAATCTTCGGATGACCTCAGACACTTTTCATGTGTGTCATGAAGGAACTTGAACCGTTCTTTGAGGTAAAAGGGGGCTCTGGGATTGAACAAGATGTTATAGAGAAAAATGAGTATATGAGTATTCCGGCGAGAGCGAATCGGAAGCCACTTGAGCTTTAGACGGAATTCAGAAACGTGATCATATTTTCTTAGTCCAAATACAAATCGTATACAGAAATTTTGAAGTCGCTCAAGCTTATCAAGTTGGGCTTCAGTGAGATTCAGATAGCTGACATCGGCATAGTCGAGAATTGGGAGGAGAAGTGCTTGCGCAAGTGCAGCCCTAGTTGCAGTCGGTAGGAAGTTACGTAGTCTTCGCATGGACCCGGCAGAAGCAAATATCTTACGACTAACTTCTTGTAAATGTGGGCCCCAAGTTAAATTATTATCTATGCTAATTCCTAAATTTTTAACACTAGTACTGATCTCAAGTGTAGTGCCTTCGAATTCAATTTGCGGCATTTGTGTCCAGTTAATTCTTGAGACCAGCCCAGGACTGCCAATCACACATACCTGAGTCTTTTTAGGATTGACCTTGAGTCCATAATTATGACTCCATTCGCCGATGCGCGATAGGTCAGCATTGATTTTGTTGAATGCCCCCGATAACAAGGTAAGCGGGGCTTGTGTATATATTTGTAAATCGTCTGCATAAAGGTGATAGAACGAACTTAACTGATTAGAGATGGAGTTTATAAAAACAGCGAAGAGTAAAGGAGATAAAACGCCACCCTGTGGTACACCAGCAGAAATACTGCACCAGGAAGACACCGAGTCTTCAATGCAAATACGTTGCCGGCGACCAGACAGGTAACTATGAAACCAATCAATTGTTCTTGGAGATACGTTAAGAGACCGCAGTATACCAAGCAGAATGTGAAAATCTACAGTATTAAAAGCGTTGCTAAAATCAAGTAAGGCGAGTACTGTAATCATTCCACTATCCATGCCTAGTCTGATACTATCGGTAATGTGAACTAATGCAGAAGTTGTGCTGTGACCAGGACGAAAGCCGGATTGGAAGGGGTTCAGTAAAGAATTTTTGGAAAGGAAGCTACTCAGTTGAGAGTGGATGAGACGTTCAAGCACTTTGGACAAGAAAGGTAAAATAGAAATAGGCCTAAGGTCAGAAAAGGAAGAGGGTTTAACTTTTTTAGGTAGAGGGATTAGTTGAGCATCTTTCCATGCAGATGGAAAAACACCGCTTGTCACGGAGTGATTCAGGATATTGCATAGGATGGATAGGATTTCGTCTAGGATAGGAAGAATCATGTTTCGGCTAACACAGTCACACCCTACTGCATTTGATGAAATCGCTAGAATGGTCTTCTTAACGTCACAAGCGGACAACTGATCAAAGACGAAAGGTGGATAGTCGGGAGCTTGGGTAGAAGAAATATGTCTAAGAGTATTAGCTTTAATGTTGTCATTAATTTCAGACGAGATAGAGAAATGTTTATTAAGTAAATCAATGTTTATATTTTTAGGAAGAGAGTCTTGGCGAGACTTCCCAACTCCCAATGTTCTTAAAAATTTCCAGACTTTTGCTGGGTCTCCGTTGTCTACGGAAGAATGGATATGTTGGCGTTGTGCATTTCTACACATCTTATTGCAGAGATTTCTCAGGTACACATATTTTTATAGATTAATATCCGTGGGTCGACGCTTGTACTTATTTTTCGCTAAACATTTCTTAGACATGATCTGCCGTATCTCCTCGGTAAGCCATGGAGCCGGTAAATGTTTCATTTTGATCGATCGCAGGGGTGCATGCACGTTATATAGTTCTAATATCTTTTCAGTGAATATTTGTACTTTTTCATTTATACACTGCGAGTTTATTAAGACAGACCAGTCAATGTTACCGGCATCCTCTTTCAGCTTAATAAGATCCATCCCGCTAAAGTTGCGTTGCACAAGAATTCTCGGCTTTGCCTTGGGTGGGCGGATAGCATAGGAAAGAAATATCAAATCATGATAGGAGAATGCATCAGCTGGATACTGGCCATGGTTAATGACATGATCAGTAGAGGAGACAATAATAAGATCAAGAAGAGAGGGAGTGCAGTTAGGAAAATGATGAGTAGCATCAAGTCTTAAAAGTGATAAATTATTACAGTCCACCACCCTGCGCAGCAGAGAAGATCGACAGTCACTTTTCATTAAACAAGTATTAAAGTCGCCCATTACTATTGTGTGACTATATGAAGGAGATAATTTTTCTAGCATATTTTCGAACGAGTAAAAGTAGTTAGTACGTAATGATGGCGAGTAGTAAACACCGAGTAAAACTTTCGCGTGATTGAGTTCCAGTTCTAAAAAGAGATGCTCACCTGCGTCCGGTGGGGGGGGGGTTGTGAAGACATATTTACAATGGTAAAGGGAATATGTTGTCGTAGATATATACCAACACCACCCCCGCCACCAATCGCACGATCATTCCTTATCAGGTGGAAACCTGGAAGAGTATATGATATGGATGGTAGACATGGTTTTAACCATGTCTCTGAGACTAAAATGGCGTGTATGTTTTTACAATCAAAGGTAGCCAGCATATCAGAGAAGTGGGCTGGAATACTTTGGGCATTAATATGGACTACATTAAAATGCTGCGGTGCATCCGAAAATTGATAGTGTAGATTTTCTCGGAGTGAAGGTATGCTAACAAAACTAGTGTCAAGGCTGTTCGTGGAGTAAAAACTATCAACATCACTATTGTCCAAATCAGACATTGTGATGTATTAAAATAATAACCTAATAGATAACAACAGTGATATTAAGTAATATATATATATATATATATATTTATATAAATGAAATAAAAGAAGAAAAATTTATATAAATTATACAAATAATTATCTAAAAAAATTATACTATCATTTTGGTCCACCCGCCAGTCGTGTGTTTAACATTTATAGCGGTAAGAGATATTATAACTTAATTTGCAGCACAGCAAAACAGCAAAGAAAAGAAAAAAAAAAGAAATTTAGATTATACGTAAAATTAGCAACGGAACGCATCAAGTATCTGGGTGAACTTACTTGTGTGAAAAGCCTATGTTCCAAATCACTAGTAATAAAGGCGAAACGAGTGTTTTGAAAAAGAAAATATGTTGACTGGAACGCAATTTTGACAGATAGCTCACTAATAATTTGTATTGTATGTCAAGTGGAATAATAAATAAGCTAATTTTATTAAGGTAGAAAGTGATAACTAGACAGTTATTATGGCAATATAAGTAAAGAGGGTATATTGGAAGTGATTCTTACGTGTAATCCACCCAGACAGTGTAACGTTACATTGAGACACCGTATGCAGAAAACATATGAACTTATCTTCTAGAACCGGTAGCCGCTCTTCTCGGCTTAGAAGCTGGGTTTTTGTTAACATTAGGTTTTTCTGCAACTACTGGCTTTATCTTATTAAGGTCTGCCACAGATGTTATACGGTAGCGTGAACCGTCAGGAGCCAAAACATATACGGAGCCTTCTTTGGTCCAACATTTCGTGATCCCGAACTCTTCACGTGCTGCCATGAAGGCTGAGTGTCGCGACCGAGTCAGGAACTCCGAGAGGGTCACACCAATGCCTTTCAGTTTGGTCTTAGATGTCCAGATTCTGTCCCGCACTGCTACTGTCCTAAATTTTACTAGAATGGGTCTTGGTTTCTCACCTGATGATTGTCGACCCATCCTGTGACAGCGGCTTATGTCTTCAGGGGCAAACGACTCAAAATGCAATTTATGTTCCGCTACCTCGGCCACCACTTGAGATGTGATCTCATCCTTTTTCTCTGTGATACCATGAAGAAGAAGCATTTTGCGGCGGCTGCGTGTCTCTATGTTGTCCACCTCATTCGCAATCACCTCGATCTGGCTTTGGAAGTACCTCAAGGTCTCAAGAACAAGAGTTTTAAACACAGTGAAGTCCTCCGTGAGACCAGCCAGGCTAGCAGCATTGGAGGTTTTCTTTAAGAGTTCCGCTTCAAAGTTTGCCATCCTCTTCTCAAAGCAGTCTTGCAACTCCTGTATATTCTTCATAGTAGTCCTGTGATTAATACGTATTTTGCACTTATGATTTAGTTATTAATTTAGGATATAACACTTGACCAGCAGGTATTTATTGTTGATGACTTATTATATTCATTAAATTTATGTAAAATGTAGTTATTTTATTTTATTTTTCAATTAATTATTAAGAGCTTTTATGTTGTATGTTGACCTTTCAACTACCCATTTTTAAGTTTAAGGAATTACTTTTAAGGAATTATTTAATTCATCAAATGGATGTTAAAGGTGCTTTCCTTCATGGTGAAATTGATGATATTGTATACTTAAAGCCCCCACCTGGTGTAAATATAAATAAAAATTATGTCTTGAAATTAAAAAAATCACTTTACGGTCTTAAAAAATCTTCAAAAAATTGGTACAATAAATTTTATGATTTTATGAAAAGTAAAGGGTTTCAAAGGGCAGAAAGTGATTATTGTTTATATTTAAGGGATGGTATTTACATTTTGTTATATGTGGATGATTTATTAATTATAGGTGAGGATAATTCAAGGATAAATAATTTTAAAGAAACTTTAAATACAGAATTTAAAATGAAAGATCTAGGATCTAAAAATTTAAAATATTTGGGTATTAATATTATTCAGGATAGTGACTGTTTGTATATTAACCAGAAAGAGTATTTAGAATCTATATTGACAAATTTTGGTATGTCTGAAGCAAATCCTAGTGAATCACCCATGGAAGTTAATGTTAATCTTGATGGTTGTACGGTTGATTACTCTTTAGAGCATAAATGCAGAGCTTGTATAGGTTCTTTAATGTATGCTGTAGTAGGTTCAAGACCTGATTTGTGTGCTGCTGTTTCATATTTAGCAAGATATCAATCTAGACCATCAGAAAGGTTATGGCAATGCTTGAAAAGGATTTTAAGATACATTAAGGGTACCAAGTAGGCCAAAACCTCCTTTCTTAGGAGAGGCCTATGTCCAGCAGTTTACGATTATAGGCTGTTGATGAAGGGTACCATTAATTATAATTTAAAATATTATAAGAATTGTAATTCCGAACCACTAGTTGGATATGCTGATGCTAGTTTTGCAGTAGGTAAAGATAGGAAATCTATAACTGGTTATGTATTTAAAGTGTTTGACAACAGTGTTATTTGGCGTTGCAAAAAGCAGAGTACTGTAGCTTTAAGCACTACTGAGGCAGAGTTATACTCCCTCAATGAAGCCGCTCTGGAGGCTTGTTGGATTAGGAAATTATTAAATGAGTTAGACGTTAGTTGTAATACCACTACCATATATGAAGACAATAAAAGTACAATGTTTTCTGTATGTAATCCTGATCAAAAAAGGATGAAGCATGTGGACGTAAAATACAACTTTATTAAACATAAAATAGAATGTAAGGAAATTTGTGTTATGCATATACCTACAAAGCAACAAATAGCCGATATTTTTACGAAACCATTAAATAGAACCTCTCATAATTATTTTGTACATAAATTAGGATTGGAATAAAGTTTAGTTCGCATTGTGTATTTTTAGTTTGTTAGTTCTGTTAATACAAGCCATTGTAATGTTAGTTCTTACTTATTCATTGTAATGTTAGAAATTAGTGTAATGTTGGTTCTGTTAATATTAATCATTGGGGGGAGGTGTTAATTAACAATGATTTATTGAACATACTTAATATAATATTGGATTGTAATGGCAACACTGCTTCGGTTGTCAAGCAAGGCTCTGTAGGTTATACGCACTCCTTTATTGTTTAGAGATATTAATAAAAGACACGTTTTATGTCATTGTATCTTTAATTATCCCCTTAATCCTTAACAGAATCTAACAATATCGGGTGTTTTTTGTCGAAACTATAGGGTGAAGAGCTTAACCTCCCGCCTACTATAATTAAGCCGGTATTTTTATCAAAAAAAAAGGTGATAAGCTTAATATTTTTGACTTATTACTTAATGGTTTATTATTAGAAATCGCATTGTATTCTTTCGGAAAGCATTCATGTTGAGCTATTCGACATAAATAATGGAATGAGTCATCTAACTTAGTAATTCGTTAAAGATAAAACCTGTTTGTTATTGAGATTGCGAATGTTATAACAAAATCTTTTAGCGTATGCGACGATTCTTATTAAATTGCTAAGCCTACTATACTACTGGCAACGGTACATTTGTGTTAAGGTAAGTATATAATTTATTTTGAGGTGTTTTATTTAAGTCGTTCGCAGACAATGTGTACTGTTTTTTGTTTATTTCTTTTTCAGGTACGTACGATGCCGCACCTGCGCTTTGCGGTGACTGTGATGAATTTATAGTGAGTGGGGTAAGTTGATTGGTATTGTGTAGGTACTTAATATTTTTATGAACCCTTGATGTGTTTATTCACTTCTCCAGCCGTTAAGATTGGCCAGCTATCCTCAGGCATCGTTAAGTAAGTAGGACCCGACCACCAAAGTCTACTTTCTAGCAATTGAGTGGCATTAACTCCCGAGAAATGAGGTCAGCGGGGTTCATACCCGTGGGAACATATCGCCAGGACTGCGAATCGGTGAGCTCACTTATTTCTACCACTCGATTAGCAACGAAGGTTTTGAGCTTGGTGGGGTCACTCTTAAGCCACGCTAGTACCACACTTGACTCGCACCAGTGTACGACGCGTGATGGTTTGTACCGAATGGACTCAAGGACACTGTTGCACAGTTTTGCGCCCAATAATGCAGCACAGAGCTCCAAGCGAGGTATAGTCATGGGGTTTATCCGTGCAACTTTAGATTTTGCACATAATAGGGTTACCTGGAAGTCACGACCATTTGCAGTGCTTCTCATGTATACACACGCTCCGTAAGCCTTCTGTGAAGCATCACTAAATGAATGCATTTCTACGATTTTAGGTGAATCACACAAAACTCTTCTTGGTACCTGTAAGTTTGATAAAGAATTCAAAGTATTTGAAAATTCTAACCAATTATCTTTTATTTCTTGTAGGACATTTTGGTCCCAGTCTACCTTTTGCTGCCATAGATCTTGCAACATCATTTTAGCTTGAATAATGTAAGGGCTTAGGGAGTCCAAGAGGATCGAATATTTTGAATGCATTTGACAGTATGCGTCCTTTTGTCATTTCTCTGCTATCGGAATTGACTTGAATAGGGAAATTAAAATTATCAGACTTAGGATCCCACCCTAAACCCAGCGTGCTTGACGCTTCACTTAAGGTTAAATTGTCATGAGCCTTTGTTTCTAAATTTTGAAAAAGATCTGTTGAGTTAGTTTTATATTTACGGAAGTTGAAGCACGCTGAGTTTAGTGCTGAGGATACAGCAACTTGAATGTGACGTAATTGCCGGGGGTCATCACACCCCGTTATTAAATCATCCACATAGAAGTCTTGCTGTATGATAGTTTTGATTGTCTCGTCCCCACACTCCTCACCAACCTGCCAAAGACAGCGTGTGCTTAAATAGCTCGCACTTGTAGTGCCATAAGTGAGGCTATTCAATTGCATCGTTTTGATCGACACGGACTCATCTTCTCTCCATAACACTAGCTGTAAATTTCTAGATGATTCAACTACCAACACCTGCCTGTACATTTTTTCTATATCTCCAATTAATAGATATTTATATTGCCTAGCTCTTATCAGTATGGAGAAAAGAGAATCCTGTATGTTTGAGCCCACCATCATTATGTCGTTAACAGACAGACCAGAGGAAGTGGGGACGGAGCCATCGAAAACAACACGTATCTTTGTGGACTCGCTAGTATCCTTAAAAACGGCATGGTGGCATAGGAAATATGAGGGAAAAGGTTTAGCCTTAGAAGCCAATGACATGTGTTCTGGTTCTTCATATTCTTTCATAAATGCCACATATTGACATTTTAGATTAGGATTTTTTTTAAACCGTGCTTCTAGATTTAGTAACCTTTTTTTTTGCAATGTTGTAGGATTCACCGAGATTATTTGGAGTGCAATTAAGAGGTAATTTCACCATGAATGTTCCATTACCTAAACGGACAGTATTTTGCAAAAAATGTTTTTCACAAACCCTTTCCCTTTCACTCAGGATGGGTTTGCGCGGAAGCTCTTCAATCTCCCAGAATTTTGTACGTAAGTTTCAATATGAGACTCGTTGTGAGCCCTTTGAGCATTATTAATTATGCTATTATTGCAATGTATGCTATTTAGATTATTTGTATTTATAGGACCAGCTATTAACCAGCCAAATTTAGAATTATGTAACTTCACGTGACTGGGGCCAACTGAAAGTTGCTCACCTCCCAGGACATCCCAGAAGAGATCAGCGCCAATCAAAATATCGACATTGGAAGGTTTATAGAACCTTGAATCAGCTAATTTAACGTATTTAGGTAATTTTAGTTTGATATCAATCGATTCCTTAGGTAAGTAACCCGTTAACTCATTCATAACAAGCAAATTGAGTGTAACATTAAATTTACTATTAATAGATTGCAGTCGAGCGATGCAGCTTTCTTTCACCGTATCCAAAGAATGGTTGCCAATGCCGATAACATTAATACTCGTAATAGGTACTGACTTAAGTGACAATTTTTCCTTTAGAGATTTTGTTATAAAGCTAGTTTGGCTACCACAATCTAACAGGGCACGCACTGTTTCATACTGGTTATTGCTGGGGTTGTGTACTTCTATTAAAGCGGTGGATAAAAGCACTCGACTGTACTGATGGTTTGTAGTAGTAACATTGATTGTGTTACAATTTGTGTCTGTGTGTACATGATTATTATTTATTGCTGACTTTGGTTTATGCAAAAGACGATTAAGTTTTTTCTTGCACTCAGGACATGGACCAATACCACATATATGGACCAATACCGCTTATATCTTGACACTTCTGCCCATCGTTCTTCTAGTGTTTTATTTTTAAATGTAATGCAGTCATATATTTTGTGACTTTGATCACATATTATGCATAAAAATGATTTTGAATTTTCCTTATTCATGTTAGCAAATGATTTAATGTAATTTCCACCTTTACTATTATGGTTATTTGTGTGTATATTTAAATTAAAACGAACCTGATTAGATTTTTGAATGTTGTTCTCATTTTTACCCCTATTTAAAGCTTCGAGTACGTCGGCACGATCCACGAGAATTTTTTTGAAATTTTCTAACGTTGGGACACTCTCAAAATTGTTTCTGTATTCCTCCCATTTTATAAGTGTACGATTATCTAATTTTGATGTTAAATTAAAGATTATGAGGGTATCCCAATGCTCAGTGGGTTGGCCCAAGCTCGACAATGCTCTTAAATTCTTTGTGACGTGATCTACTAAAAATCTAAGCGATCGTTCCGATTCCTTACTAAACTGTTGAAAATTAAAAATGAATTTAAGTGGTGATTAATTAACAACCTTTTATTATCATACCGGTCACGCAATAATTTCCAAGCCTCCTTATAATTATTAGAGGATACCTCCAAGTTCGAAATTATTCGCGCGGTTTCCCCTTCAAAGTATGAAATCAGTTAATGAAATTTGTGAACAGGGGTAATCTGCGCATTGCCATCAACCAAGCTCAAAAACGTATCCCTAAACTCGAGCCACTTGAAATAGGCGCCGTCAAATCTCGCAATTTCTATGCGGGGCAACCTGACACCCGGATCTTGACGTTCAGATTTTAAAATCATGGCTGCATTGCTGCTTGCAACGATTACCTACTAAATCTTTCGCAAAGGCAAGCGCACTTACTATTTCGCCCTCGATTTTTTCCCGTTCGTCAAGTTCAAATGCCAAATTGTCGCTATTCATGACCTCGATCCAACTCTGCAACTCATCGAATCTGATTGACAATTGTTCAAATTTACCAAGCTTAACAGTTAACTCTGCAATCTCCACATTGGACATGGAACTCGATAGTGATATTTTGTCTAAATAATTTTTAAACTTGGTAATTTGACCCTTAATTGAGCTACGCCGAATAGCTAATTCACGCAATTCCTTGGCGATCTGAGCTTTATCTTCAGACATCTTAGCAATCTAGCTCACTAGCGCCTAAATGTCGTCGTGTGACTCAAAGTATTTTATTATCGTACTAAATAAAGGTAACAAAAATATTCAGTGAACACAAAACGGAATAACTCAACCTTATAAACCGAATTCAAAGCATAAAATTCAACATTAACTATAAAAAAATCCAATCAAACAAAACAATCTCACGTTCGCTCCTCAATGTGGCAGTTCTATTCTATCTGATAAGAAACCGGTTTTGCAGTAGATATTAACTGCACGCTCTGTCGGTACGTAGCTACGCAGTACTGCGACAGCGCAGCGTGATGATTACCACAACCTGGAATTTTTAGTAAATTACTTTAGAAAAAGGATTATTTTTTATAAGGCAGATGCTACGCCAAAGTTAAAGCACAGGAACTTTTTTATACATGTAAAAAATACGTCGGTAGATGTATATAAGTATCAACAAAACGAATAACTTCGTAATCTACAGCTAAATATCGTTATATCACTCTTATATAGAACGATATACGTATTAAATATGATTTATTTAATTATTAAAGCACATTTAAAACTTCTTAATGCCCTAAAAATATTTAAATTTCGACACACCCTTTTTTACACAATATAATTTTTTACATAATATATAAAGTACATAAAGAAACTATCGCACAATTGGAAAGAATTTTGAAACCTCGTGAAGTTGAATGAGATAGGGTAAAAGGGTTGAGGAATTGGGATGTCAGATGGAATTTAGAATGGATGGGACACTTATCTTTTGAAAGTGATCCGAGATGGCCAGTACCCGAAGCTGCCTTGTGGTTGCTGATCTTCAGTAATTGTAGTCCTGGGTCAATACTTTAGCTGTATCGATGCTCCAGTTGTATCCAAATTCGCCTTGCTCAATCCTCACGACGACTTTCGTCCTTGTGTAATCCGAATAAATCGCAGCAATTTTGCTCGACGAATAAATATGCTGATTTTTATATGCAGTCCTGTCACGGTCGCCAATTATGTATGTGCAGACACCTTCCTTATAATAAAACTTCTTGATTGTAATTACATATGTGAATTTATTTTAGTATAAGACCAGCGACAGCTTTCGAGTACAAGAAGAAAGTGGGTGTTCGAGACCCTTTTCGGTCCTATTATATACATTTATTTGTTACATAAACTAATTATAAACACCGTCACGATGATGCGCCTGATGTATTTGTTGCACATTAAGTGCGCACTGTGATTGCCAGCTGTAGTAAGTTAGGCGTGGCCTGAACACCTATTACCCAAATAAGAGATAAGAAGATCCAAAGCAGTGTTCCTAATTCCATAGTAATGCAATTTCCTGATTAATGTTTCATGAAAACGCAGTTGAATGCTGTAGATAAATCATAAAAAACACCCAGGGCATCCTGTTTATCCTCCCAGGCACTAAATATATTTTCCAAAAGTTCAACACCGGCATCACTTGTCGAGCGAACTCTTCTGAATCCAAACTGTTTCCTGTGTAGAATTTTACTTGCACTAAAGTGAGTTTGTAGCTGATCCAGTATAATCTTCTCAAAAATTATACTGAAAGTAGGCAACACTGAAATTGGTCTATAATTTGTAGGATCAGACGTGCTACCCGCCTTGAATAAAGGAATGATCTTACTATGTTTCATCAAATCAGGAAATACACCACATTCAATGCACCTATTGAAAATTAAGGCTAACTCTGATGCAACTACGCTAATAATTGATTTAGTTATTTGTACAGAATTACCCTAAAGGTCGGCGGTTTTCTTAACACTAAGAGCATTGAACGTTTTTATTATATCTCTATCAGTGATACAATTAAATCTAAACTCAGTATTACAAATGTTAATATTCTCTTTGAATAAAGATTCTGCAATAGTGGGGGACGAATTCAATGATTCTGTTATTGAGACTGGAATGTCTGTGAAATTTTTTTCAAAAGCTTTGGCGACATCTATATCGGAATTAATTACTTTATTATCAATTGTAAGGCTGTAATTATTACATTTGTTCTTTGCTTTACCAGTTTCTGTATTAATTATTTCCCAGGTCATTCTAATTTTATTTGAACTATTACTAATTTTAGATCTTAAATAGTTAACCTTAGCAGAATAACATTTTTTTTAAATAAATTAGAATATTGTTTGACATATTCTCGAAATTCCATACTAGTATTTTTTTTTTTTTTTTTTTAGGGATAACAACAGCTGCAATTCTTAACTAGGTAGTAAACTATGATTACATGAGTAGCCAATAAAAGTTATCCACGGTAGATACATAGAGTGGATGAATATGCTAATAACAATACATAATATTAAAACTGATTGGTAAACCTTGAAAAGATAGGTGTATTGATGTAAAATATGAAATATAATAAATAACTGACATAAATAACACATACTGTATATAAATATGGGCGAAAAATTAAATTGAATAAATACATTAAAAGATTAATATCATCTAGATATTAATATTATAATTATAATTTCTTTCTTCATAAAGCTCATAAAGCCTTGTTCTACTTTTATATATACCTACGGTGGCCCATTCACTGAAGGTTGTAGCACCTTTAACTGACAAGCTCTTAGGAGTAAAATTTAAATTTTGAACAAAACATGTTAAAAAAAAGCGTTATATAATTGATTAGGATCATCACTATAACCCAAGCGGGGTAGTTTACTCAGGAGTTTATTTTTGAAATTTTCCATACGAGTTACAGTTTTAGGTACTACAGTAATATCTCGTGTTACTACTATTCTGTTTTTCATAGCAAAAGCACACATCTGTCCACAGTGATCAGAATGTAGTTTGTTTATTATTCCTTTGGTGTGTGGCAGTATGTCAGTAAATATATTATCTATGCACCTGACTGTGGTGGCTGTGATCCTAGTAGGCTCCATAAAAATATTATCAAGATTGTATGACCCAAATAGGTTTTTAAATATTGAACTCAAGGATGTATCTTCCAATATATTTACATTAAAATCACCACACACAATTACACTTTTGTTTGACTTACATACTTTCTGCAAGACTTCGTTCATAATTTTTTCAAGTACAATAAGTTGCTCTAACTCCACACATGCTATTTCTATTGTTCGCTCAACAGAGAAGCCTAAAATCTCAGTACGGTTCCTATAAGTTAAATCCTTTCTAATAAAAAATTAATGAACCGCCATGTACAGCACGCTCCCTACTGAACGAATTACCTAATATATGATTACTGAAGTTAAACATGAGCTGATGACTTTTTAGCCAATGTTCTGTAATACAAAGAATATCAATTTTGTAACAGCTCATGAACAATTCAATTTCTAGGTGCTTACTAGACACCGAGCCCGTCCAATTTCTCCACTTCGACTCGTAGAAGAGGAACCCTTCTGCGGGTCGCCTTCGTTGTTTTTTTAAAGAGGTTTCCTCATTGCTCCGAAGAGCGAAGAGCCAACAGAGGAGTCGGTAGATGCGCCCGCTCTGTTGGACCAAACCTCGACCAAATGGCCAAAGAATGGCCTCCCCTTGGTGCTAGAATATTATCCGTTGGCCATGATGCCCTCATCCAAATAGCGGAGGAAGAGACAGTGCTACCGCCAACGTTTCCGGGGTGCACCACGTGGAGGTTTCCTAGCCTAGCACCCCTCTGCATTAGACCCTTGATCCAGCCATCTAACGAGAGCCTCTTAAGGTGTTGTTCGAGGCTCTTGGCTATCAATCCGTGAGCAGGCTAAAGTTTTCTAGCTGAAATTGACTTTGAACTTTGACCTAAGCTTTCTATTAACACACCGGTAGCTATTATATACTGTTTCGGATAGATATTATTTGAATTTATCACAAAACTTATATATTGACGCCTATATATTTACTTAGAAAAATTTCTTCAAAAAATTAATAACTCTTTTGTTTTCTAACATATATTGATCATTTTGGTCTCTAAAGTTCGGCAACGGCGTCGCCTATACGCGGACACCTATTTTCCGGGGTCTCGCTGTGTAGATTTTCTAAATTTTTCAATTTTTCTTGTATTTCTGTAAGAAAAGCTACAAAAACATACTTTCAAAAGTATACCTACCTGTGTTCCGAGTCGTTTTGCTGCTGGAAGCTTACACTTACCATCGCTGCGTCGAAACCTCCCCTGCACACCACCACCACCTGAAGATCCTCCGGCATCCCGTCGGAGAAATATCACCTGTGAAAGATAGTTTTCGGTGTTAAAATATATATATATATATGTATAAATTTACACGTTTTCGGCTAATAATTTGGAAACCCCTCATTTGTTTTTCTAAATTATTACATATTCGGATAGGGCTCGTCCAGCCCTATCACCCGAAACCTCATTCGTTGAAATCCGTTCGATAGAAAATTAAAAATTGTACCGAGAATATATTTCCTAGAATATATTTCGAGAGTCCAGTACAACAATGCTTTCAGGATGCTATTGAATCTGTCGAGGTTTTGCAGTGCATCAAACATGTTCGCGGAGGCACGTTGCGATGACTTTTATGCAATCATAAGGAAGCGGAGCGCGTCAATGTCCAATCGACTGCTAAGCAGCACCAATGGCATCCTGAGAGTATTGTCCGAGGTGGGATCTTCCAATCCTACAAAGGTGGATGCGTCTGCATGCTAGCGCATCCCCACGATTTATTTTTTAATTTGTTTTTGTGTTAATGTAGAACTAACATAGTTGTAAGATTACTGTTACTAACATATCTATGGACTAATGTCTGAAAATAAATAAATTTATTATTATTATATTTTCACCTTCTATAATCGACTTAATCGATACCGAGGTTACCTTAGGGACTGGGGTGCTGGGCTAGAAAACCTCCTCGTGGTGCACCCTGGAAACGCTGGCGATGGTACTGTTTCCTCCTTGTCCTCTTGGAGGAGAGGATTATCGCCAGCGGCCAATATTCTAGCAGAAGAGGTAGCCGTTCATCAACTCTCGGGCAAGGCCTGGTCCAGCAGGGTGGGCGTGTCTGCCGGTTGCCCTGCTGGCTCGTCGCTCTTCGGAGCATGGAGGAGGAAACCTCGGTAAAAAACCTGATGGCGGGGCCCTGTAGGGGCCACAGTTTCTCCGCTGACAGCGGTGGAGAAAGGAGGACGGGCTCGGCGTGTACTCACACTACCACCGAGCAGGCAGGGGGACGTAGTCTCCCTGTCAACCGTCGGCATATCGTAATCCCGAGAAGAGCGCTGTGGTTAAGTCTCGCGGCTCTGATCGGGGGCGAGGGTCTTGGCTTAACCGCCCGGACCGCGAGGAAGATAACCTCTCTAAAAAATTCCCCGAATCCCGTGTTCTGGTGCGTGGCCAGGGGATGCATGGCTGATGGGAAGTTCAGTCGCGAGCGCACTCCAAGCCGAGGTACCTGCGGACCCCTCGGTTGGGTTAAAAACTTACGCTTGCCCGGGTAATGGGGGATCTCTGCCCGGGTGGACCTTTAGTTCTCCCCCACTCGTGGGATTATTATGGAAAATATTAATTTAAACAAACAGAAAACGATCGGAAAAAAAAACACACAGACAAAGGCAAGCCTAACGGACAAGGAGACGAAGAGGAGGAACAGTGGAGTGGATGGGTCGTCCACTGAGGGTGAGATGGTGTCAGGAACGCCCATCTCGATGGGGCTCCCAGAAGTCAGTCTGACTCTGATCTCTGGGAGCCGAAGAGCATCGGATCGGCTGCGTTCCGGATCTGCCGCTTCGTCGGATGGCGCGGAGGCCATGGAAGCGGAGCGGAGCGACAGCCGGAAACGCGGACGCTCCAGGGAAGAGGGGACCGACACGTCCGGCGAAATGATGCCACCAAAGGTGGCAAGCAGCCGCCGAGGGAGGGCGCGTAAACCGGCCTCGGCCTCGGTCTCGACCCCGTCAGGCTCCGCGTTCTCAAACGCGGAGTCCTACAGGAGCGTGCGAGTGGACGGCGAGGCCGTAGCGGAGGAGGAGATCGCGGATCTCCTGCTCAAGGTTCGGGAGCCGGTGGGGGGAAATGCCCCCCAGGCTCCCGTGTCCGTGCAGGAGAGGGCGAAAGCGGCGGTGGCCGTCATCGACAAGGTGGCCACCAAATCAGTGAACCTTAAGGGCTCGTTTGTGAGGGCCCTTAAGGACTCCTCCTCCGCTTTGTCGGAGGTCGTCGAGGGCCTAGTGGGCGACGTATCGCGCCTACAGGTGGCCAACGAGAAGCTGACGGAGCGGGTGAGCGAGCTGAGCGCTCAGTTCGCCCGCTTCCAGGCTAACCTCCCCGAGCGGGAAGCCCCGTCCGCGTCCCAGCCTGCCCCTACCACCAACTCAGGGGCATTTGACTCCCAACTGCGAGAAATCCTCATCGCAGTTGGGAATATGCTGGACGGACGCCTGGCTGGCCTGGAGGCGAGACTGCCCCCTGCGCCGATTATGCGCCCCCCGCTCGCGTCGGCACAGCGGCCTAAGGCCACCGCTCCGACCGCGCTCCCCGTTGTGGGAGGCCGCGTTTCTTACGCGGCGGCGGCGTCTGCCCCTACTCCATCGGCTCCACAAAAGCCGACGAGGAGGGGGGCCAAGGCACCGGCCCAGGCGCCGGCCAAGGCACCGGCTAAGGCGCCGGCCAAGGCACATCCCCAGGCGCCGGCCAAGACGGGGCCTAAAACGGCGCCGAGGAGCGGAGTGGCATTCCCTCCGCTCCCCACTCCGACACCCCTGCCGGGCCCCTCCGCACCTGCCCCCTCCAACGAGGGCTGGCAGGAGGCGAGGGGCTCCAAGAAGTCCCGAAGGCGGGCCAGAAAGGCTGCCCAAAAAGCAGCCCAAGCCCAGCCTTCGCCACCGGTGGCAACGGCCTCTGCAAAGAGGCCGCGGAAGCTGCAGCCGCCCAAAACCGCGGCTGTAGTTGTGACCGTGTCCCCGGAGGCGGCTGACGGCGGGCTGTCCTATGCGGCCGTCTTCAAAAAGGCCCGGGACAGCCTCGGCAACGAGTTTGGGACGGTGGGGGTCAGGATGCGCCTCGCCCAGACGGGAGCTCGAGTTCTCGAGTTCCCTGGGGCTGAAGGCGCAAAGACGGCGGACTCCTTCGCTGAGAAGCTGCGGGGAATATTTGCAGCCACAGATGGTGTTAGGGTCGCCAGGCCTACCAAGTGCGCGGAACTGCGCATCTCGGGCCTGGACGACTCAGTGACGGCCGAAGATGTCCGCGCTGTAATCCGGGAGAAGACGGGGTGCAGCGCGGACAACGTCAGGGTCGGCACCATCCGCCCCGGTCCAGGAGGGCTTGGCGCCGTGTGGGTCAGCTGTCCCGGCGTCGGCCAATACTTTGGCCGACGCCGGCAGGCTGCTCATCGGTTTCGTGAGCGCCAGGATCACAGTCCTGGCGGCGAGACCGATGAGGTGTTTTAAATGCCTGGCCGCGGGACACACGCGCGTCAAGTGCGACAGTTGTTTTGACTGCGGCGGACTGTGTTTCCGCTGCGGTCAACCGGGGCATAAGGCGGCAGAATGCTCTGCCGCCCCTCACTGCCCAGCGTGTGCGGCGGGCAATAAGCCCGCCAATCACCAGATGGGGCAGAGAGGCTGCAAGCCTCCCCGCAGTTCTCGGCAGACGTCAGGGGCTAGCCAGTCGACCCAGGCTGCCTCTGATATAGTACGTGCGTCGTCGTCGTCGCCCATGGAGGAGGTTGTAGAGACGATCCAGTAATGGATCAAGTCTCCAACCTCCTGGTCCAGACGAACCTGAACCACTGTGCCGCGGCGCAGGATCTCTTCCTGCAAACCATGGCACAGTGGTCGATAGGTGTTGCCGTAGTCGCGGAGCCTTATTCTGTCCCTCCCCGTCCAAACTGGATGGGTGACTGGGACGGCTCCGTGGCAGTCGTCGGTTCCACGACGGCTCATTCCCCATCCTTGTCGCTAAGAGACAAGGGCACTGGATATGTTGCCGTCGAGTGGGGGGGGATCACCATATATGGTGTCTATTTCTCCCCCAACCGGAGTTTGAACGACTTCGAGGTTTTCCTAACCAGCTTGGAGACCTCGATACGGCGACTAGCGTCTGGGCACGTCCTTGTGCTGGGGGACTTCAACGCAAAGTCCATTGCGTGGGGTTCCCCCAGGGCGGACGCCAGGGGCGAGGCCGTAGAGGAGTGGGCGGCCTCGGTGGGCCTCTGTCTTCTAAACAGAGGCTCCACCAACACGTGCGTGCGACAGCAGGGGGGGTCGATAGTGGACCTCTCGTTCGCTACCCCTGCCCTCGCCGCACGAGTAAGGAACTGGCGTGTCCTGGAAGAGGTTGAGACGCTCTCGGATCACCTGTATATCCGATTTGAGCTCTCCCGGACCCAGGACTCCAGTAGGGGTCACGTGGCGCGGCGTTTATCCCGCTTTCCGCGGTGGGCTGTTGCCAGGCTGAACCGGGACCTACTGGAGGAGGCAGCCATAATTCACTCGTGGCTGTCTCCTCAGGCTCCGACCGAGGAGGTCGACGTGGGGGCTGGCCGCTTTCGCGATGCGATTACGCATGTATGCGATGCGGCCATGCCCCGCGTTCGAGGTCGTCGGCCTCCAAGGAAGGAGGTCTACTGGTGGTCCCAGGAGCTGGCGGACCTCCGTGCGGCCTGTACACGTGCCCGGAGGTCCTACACACGCAGTCGGCGGCGTCACCGTGGAGACGGTGAGGAGGACCGGCTTCATGAGGGGTACCGACGGGCTCGGAAAACTCTGAAGCTGGCCATTACCCGCGCCAAAGAGGAAAAGAGACAGGAGATGCTGGAGGGTCTTAATCGTGACCCCTGGGGTCGCCCTTACCGCGCGGTGCGACAAAAGCTCCGCGCGTCGGGCCCCCCCCTTACGGAGACTCTCCAGCCCAGCTTCCTGCGAGAAGTGGTTGAGGGCCTTTTCCCACAACGAGCGGAACACACTCCCCCGTCGATGGCCTCCCTGGCCGGAGACGACGGGGAGCACGGGGAGGACAATGTTCCGCCCGTCCGGGATTCGGAGGTAGGGGCGGCTGTTCTACGGATCCGTTCCAAGAACACCGCCCCTGGGCCAGACGGGGTACCGGCCAGAGTGCTGGCCCTGGCCCTCAACCACATGGCAGACCGCCTCGCCTTCCCTGAGTGCTGGAAGAGCGGGAAGCTGGTCCTATTGAGGAAGCCGGGACGGCCTGCCGATTCGGTCGCGGCCTATAGGCCCATCGTGCTGCTGGACGAGGCGGGCAAATTGTTTGAGAGGGTTCTTTCTGCCCGCATCGTCCGGCACCTCTGCGAGGTGGGCCCCGATCTGTCGGACGCCCAATTTGGTTTTCGGGCGGGGCGTTCGACAGTCGACGCCGTGTTGCGCCTGAGGGCCGTGACCGAAGAGGCCGTGAGCTGTGGCGGCGTGCTGTTGGCGGTGTCATTAGACATCGCCAACGCATTCAATAGTCTGCCATTCAGCTGCATCAGGGAAGCACTCCACTATCATGGGGTGCCAAAGTACCTGAGGCGGCTGGTGGCAGACTATTTAGAGGAGCGTACCGTCGTGTACGAGGACCGAGAAGGTAATCTGAGGTGTCGGCCCATGTCGTGCGGTGTTCCACAGGGGTCTGTTCTTGGACCCCTCTTGTGGAACATAGGGTACGACTGGGCCCTTCGCGCCGATTTCCCCCCCGGGCTGGGTGTAATCTGTTACGCAGACGATACCCTCGTGACAGCCCGGGGGGCAAACTTCCAAGAGGCGGCGCGCCTGGCCACAGGGGGAGTCTCCCTGGTGGTCGGGCGCATTGAGGCGCTGGGCTTACGGGTGGCCCTAGATAAGACGGAGGCCCTGTTATTTCATGGGCCCCGTCGTGGTCCACCCCCTGGCGCCTCAATCGTGGTCAACTCGGTCCTCGTACCGGATCGGGCCCAGATGAAATATCTGGGCCTGATCCTCGACGGGAGGTGGCTCTTCGACGAGCACTTCCGACAGCTTGCTCCAAAGCTGGTCGGCGCTGCGTCTGCCCTAGGGCGACTTTTGCCCAATATGGGTGGACCCAGCGTCGCGACAAGACGGCTGTACACGGGGGTTGTCCGGTCAATGGCGCTGTACGGTGCACCGGTGTGGGCAGCGGCTCTGACCGCCCAGAATAGGGTACGCCTCTGGCGCCCTCAGAGGGTAATGGCGGTCAGAGCCATACGCGGTTACCGCACCATTTCTACGGAGGTGGCATGCGCGTTGGCCGGAACTCCCCAGTGGGATTTGGAGGCGGAAGTGCTCGCCGAAGTTTATCGGCGAGTGGCTGACTCCCGGGCGGAGAGCGGATTTCGCCCTCCGCCCGAGGATGTGCGCGAGTGGCGCGAAGCCGCTCGCCGAGCCACGATGGCTCGTTGATCGTTCCGGCTGGAGACTCCACGCGCTGGCTTCGCCGCCGTGGAGGCTCTCCAGCCGGTCATCGCCGAGTGGGCAGGGCGGCAGCACGGGACCCTTTCCTTCCGACTGACGCAGGTGCTTTCCGGGCACGGTTGCTTCGGAAAGTACCTGCACACGGTCGCTAGGAGGGAACTGAGTCCCGCCTGCCACCACTGCGACTGCAGTGAGGACTCGGCCGAGCACACGCTGGCGGTCTGCCCCGCATGGGCGGCGCAGCGCCGGGCCCTCACTGCAGTCATCGGAGTGGATCTCTCGCTACCGGCCGTAGTACGCTCCATGGCCGGTAGCGACAGTTGTTTTACCGCGGTCGCAACCTTCTGCGAGGTAGTAATCTCGCGGAAGGAGGCGGCGGAGAGGGCCCGGGAGGACGACCTCCACTCGGACCCGATCCGCCGCCGGCGAACCGGGCGGCGGAGGCCCGCCTACCACAGCCTCATGCCGCCCTGAGTGTGGCCGCGGGTGGACGGGGTGGGTTTCCCCTCCACCCGCATTAGTTTGGCCAGCCGCGAGGGGGCGGCGTCCGCGTGTGCCGGACGTCGCCTAAAGAGAGGAAAACAAAAACATTGAGACGGAGCCCGCACCAGGAGCGGGCTGGCGCTAGGAGGGGTCCGGATGTCTTAACAACAGCTGTTCCCGGATCCCTCCTGTTACAGGCGCAGAGTGGCACACCGTGTGGTTTTAGTCGGTCCGAGTCCGACACACCACCCCGCCGCAAACCCCGGAGGGGTGACGGTCCGAGGGGATTTCCACACGTTAAAAAAAAAAAAAAAAAAAAAAAAGGGACTGAATTACTGTTGGGGTGCTATGCTAGAAAACCTCCCCGTGGTGCACCCTGGAAACGCTGGCGATGGCACTGTTTCCTCCTTGTCCTCTTGGAGAAGAGGATTATCGCCAGCGGCCAATATTCTAGCAGAAGAGGAAGCCCTTTATCGGCTCTCGGGCAAGGCCTGGTCCAGCAGGGTGGGCGTGTCTGCCGGTTGCCCTGCTGGCTCTTCGCTCTTCGGAGCATGGAGGAGGAAACCTCGGTAAAAAACCAGAAGGTGGGGCCCTGTAGGGGCCAGTTTCTCCGCTGGTAGCGGTGGAGAAAGGAGGACGGGCTCGGCGTGTACTGACACTACCACCGAGCAGGCAGGGTGACATAGTCTCCCTGTCACCGTCGACATATCGTAATCCCGAGAAGAGCGCTGTGGTCAAGTCTCGCGGCTCTGATCGGGGGCGAGAGTCTCGGCTTAACCGCACGGACCGCGAGGAAGAAAACCTCTCAAAAAAATTCCCCGAATCCCGTGTTCTGGTGCGTGGCCAGGGGATGCATGGCTGATGGGTAGTTCAGTCGTAAGCGCACTCCCAGCCGGGGCACTTGCGCACCCCTCGGTTGGGCATAAATTTATGCTTACCTGGGTATTGGGGAATCTCTGCCCGGGTGGACCTTTAGTTCTCCCCCACTCGTGGGTATATCATGGAAATTGAAGAAACAAACAAAGGAAAAGGACTGAAGCAAACAATGAAACAGGCAAGCCAAACGGACAACGAAACGGTGGGAAGGAAGGAGAAGGAGGAATCAAAGAAGAAGAGTAGTGGAGTGGACTTGGCGTCCACTGAAGGTGAGGTGGTGAGAACGCCTATCTCGGTAGGGCTCCCAGTAGTCAGACTGGAGCGTCTTCGCTCCAGGTCGGTTGCTTCGGCAGACGGTGGGTCCAGTGTGACGATTGACGTACTGGACACTATGCAGATTGAACTCCGCGACACTGGGAGCCGCAAGCGTGGACGCTCTGGAGAGGAGGGTGTTGACCCCTCGCAGGACATGCTGCCACCTAAGGTGGCCGGCAGCCAGCGAGGACGGTCACGGACGCCGATCGCGAGATCGCGTGCCCCTGTCCCCGTCCCGTCGGGCTCCGCCTTTTCTGGGGCGGAGTCATACAGGCGGGTCCGAGCGGAAGGAGAAGCCGTAGCGGAGGAGGAGATCGCAGATCTCCTGCTTAGGATTCGGGAGCCGGTGGAGGGAGATGCCTCCCGGGCTCCCGTGTCTGTACAGGAGAGGGCAAGAGCGGCGGTGGACATAATTAAAAAGGTGGCCACCAAGTCCGTGAACCTTAAGGGCTCCTTTGTGAGGGCCCTTAAGGACTCCTCCTCTGCTGTGTCGGAGGTCGTGGAGGACCTGACAGGCGAGATGTCTCGCCTGCAGGCCGCCAACGAGAGGCTGACGGAGCGGGTGAACGAGCTGAGCGCTCAGTTCGCCCGCTTCCAGACGAACCTCCCCGAGCGGGAGGCCCCGTCCACGTCCCAGCCTGCCCCTACCACCAACGAAGGGGTACCTGACGCCCAACTGCGTAAAATTCTTGACGCAGTTGGGCGTATGCTGGACGGTCGTCTGGCCGGCCTGGAGGCGAGACTGCCTCCTGCGCCGGTCGTGCGCCCCCCGCTCGCGTCGTCGCAGCGGCCTAAGGCCGCTGCTCAGACTGCGCTCCCCGTAGTGGGAGGCCGCGTGTCCTACGCGGCGGCGGCGTCAGCCCCGACTCCACCGGCTCCCCAGGGGCCGAGGAGAGGGGCCAAGGCACCGGCCAAGGCGCCGGCCAAGGCGCCGGCCAAGGCGCCGGCTAAGACGCCGGCCCAGGTGCCGGCAAAGAGGAGGCCTAAAGCGGCGCCGAGGAGTGGAGTGGCTTCCCTCCTCCCTTGCCGGGCCCCTCCGCACCTGCTCCCTCCAACGAGGGTTGGCAAGAGGCGAGGGGCTCAAAGAAGTCCCGAAGACGGGCTAGAAGGGCTGCCCAAAAAGCGGCCCAAGCCCAGCTTTCACCACCGGTGACAACGGCCTCTACTAACGCTGTCGCCGGAGGCGGCCAGTGGCGGGCTCACATACGCGGTCCTCTTTAAAGGGGCCCGTCCCGGTCTCGCCACTGAATTCGGGACGGCAGGGATGAGGTTGCGCCGCGCCCAGACGGGAGCTCGCCCGTCAATCATGCGTCGACGCCGACGCCCATGGAGGAGGTTGTAGAGACGATCCAGTAATTGATCAAGTCTCCAACCTCCTGGTCCAGACGAATCTCAACCACTGTGCCGCGGCGCAGGATCACTTCCTGCAAACCATGGCACAGTGGTCGATAGGTGTTGCCGTAGTCGCGGAGCCCTATTTTGTCCCTCCCCGTCCAAACTGGATGGGTGACCGGGACGGCTCCGTGGCAGTCGTCGGCTCCACGGCGGCTCATTCCCCGCCCTTGTCGCTAAGAGACAAGGGTACTGGATATGTTGCCGCCGATTGGGGGGGAATCACCATTTATGGTGTATATTTCTCCCCCAACCGGAGTTTGAACGACTTCGAGGTCTTCCTTAACAACTTGGAGGCCTCGATGCGGCGACTAGTGTCTGGGCACGTCCTCGTGCTGGGGGACTTCAACGCAAAGTCCATTGCGTGGGGTTCCCCTGCGACGGACGCCAGGGGCGAAGCCGTCGAGGAGTGGGCGGCGTCGATGGGCCTCTGTTTGCTGAACAGAGGCTCCACCAACACGTGCGTGCGACAGCAGGGGGGGTCGATAGTGGACCTTTCGTTCGCTACATCTGCAGTCGCCGCACGAGTAAGGAACTGGTGTGTCCTGGAAGAGGTCGAGACGCTCTCGGATCATTTGTACATCCGATTCGAGCTCTCCCGGTCCCAGGACCCCAGTAGGGGTCACGCGGCGCGGCGTCCTTCCCGCTTCCCGCGGTGGGCTGTCGCCAAGCTCGATAGGGACCTACTAGAGGAGGTGGCCATTATTTACTCTTGGCTGTCTCCGCAGGCCCCGACCGAGGAGGTCGACATGGGGGCTGGTCGCTTCTGCGAAGCGATTACGCAGATTTGCGATGCGGCCATGCCCCGCGTTCGTGGTTGTCGGCCTCCAAGGAAGGAGGTCTACTGGTGGTCCCAGGAGTTGGCGGACCTCCGTGCGGCCTGTGTACGTGCCCAGAGGTCCCTCACCCGTAGTGGCGACGTCACCGCGGGGTCGGTGAGGAGGTGGACCGGCTTCATGAGGAGTACCGAGAAGCTCGGAAAACTCTGAGGCTGGCCATCTGCCGCGCCAAGGATGTGAGTAGAGAGGAGATGCTGGAGAGTCTCGAGCGTGACCCCTGGGGTCGCCCTTATCGTGCGGTGCGTCAAAAGCTCCTCACGTCGGGCCCACCCCTTACGGAGACTCTCCTGCCCAGCTTCCTGCAGGAAGTGGTCGAGGGCCTATTCCCGCAGCGGGCGGAGCACACACCCCCGTCGATGGCTGCATCAGCCGGAGACGACGGGGGCAGCGAGGTTGATGTTCCGCCCGTCAGGGAATCGCAGTTGGGGGCGGCTGTTTTACGGATTCGATCCAAGAACACCGCCCCCGGGCCGGACGGGGTTCCAGCCCGAGTGATGGCCCGAGCCCTCGACTACATGTCGGACCACCTCAGGGGGGTGTTGGACGCTAGCCTGGCGTCCGGACGCTTCCCTGAGCGCTGGAAGTGCGGGAAGCTGGTCCTGCTGAGGAAGCCGGGACGGCCTACCGATTCGGTCGCGGCCTATAGGCCTATCGTGTTGCTGGACGAGGCGGGTAAACTTTTTGAGAGGGTGCTCTCTGCCCGCATCGTCCGGCACCTTTGCGAGGTTGGCCCCGATCTGTCGGACGCCCAATTCGGTTTCCGAGAGGGGCGTTCGACGATCGATGCCGTGATGCGCCTTAGGGCCGTGACCGAGGAGGCTGTCAGCTGCGGCGGAGTGGTGTTGGCGGTGTCTTTGGACATAGCCAACGCCTTCAATAGTCTGCCATTCAGCTGCATCAGGGAAGCGCTCCGCTACCACGGAGTGCCGGAGTACCTGAGGCGGCTGGTGGCAGACTATCTTGAGGAGCGAACCGTCATGTACGAGGACCGAGATGGCGTCTTGAGACGCAGGGCCATGTCGTGCGGTGTTCCGCAGGGGTCTGTCCTAGGACCACTCCTGTGGAACATTGGATACGACTGGGCCCTACGAGAGCGTCTCCCCCCGGGCTGGGTGTCTGCTACGAGTTTCCCAGGTGGTCGGGCGCATTGAGGCGTTGGGATTACGGGTGGCCCTGGATAAGACGGAGGCCCTATTATTCCATGGGCCCCGTCGTGGTCCGCCCGCCGGCGCCTCAATCGAGGTCGGCTCGGTCCTCGTACCGGTCCGGGCCCAGATGAGGTACCTGAGTCTGGTCCTAGACGGTAGGTGGCTCTTCGACGATCACTTCCGACAGCTTGGTCCGAAGCTGGTGGACACTGCCTCCGCCCTAGGGCGACTTTTGCCCAATTTGGGCGGGGCCGGTGTTCCCACGAGGCGGCTGTACGCGGGTGTTGTCCGGTCCATGGCGCTTTATGGTGCACCGGTGTGGGTGGCGGCTCTGACCGCCCCGAATAGGGCGCGCCTCTGGCGCCCCCAGAGGATATTGGCGATCAGAGCCATACGAGGATACCGCACGGTGTCCACCGAGGCGGCTTGCGCCTTGGCCGGAACACCCCCGTGGGATTTGGAGGCGGAAGTGCTCGCCTAAGTTTATCGGCGAGTGGCTGACTTCCGGGCGGAGAGCGGATTTCGCCCTCCGCCCGAAGACGTGCGCGAGTGGCGCGAAGCCGCTCGCCGAGCCACCATGGTCAGATGGTCGCTCCGGTTGGAGACTCCACGCGCTGGCTTCGCCGCCGTGGAGGCTCTCCAGCCGGTCATCGCCGAGTGGGCAGGGCGGCAGCACGGGACCCTTTCCTTCCGGCTGACGCAGGTGCTTTCCGGGCACGGTTGCTTCGGAAAGTACCTGTACTCGGTCGCTAGGAGGGAATCGAGTCCCGCCTGCCACCACTGCGACTGCAGTGAGGATTCGGCCCAGCACACGCTGGCGATATGCCAAGCATGGGCGAAACAGCGCCGGGCCCTCACTGCCCGGCGCTGCGTCGCCCATGCTCGATCGGAGCAGATCTCTCGCTACCGGCCGTAATTCGCTCCATGGCCGGTAGCGACAGTTGTTTTACCGCGGTCGCAACCTTCTGCGAGGAGGTAATCTCGCAGAAGGAGGCGGCGGAGAAGGCCCGGGAGGACGACCTCCACTCGGACCCGATCCGCCGCCGGCGAACCGGGCGCTTACCTGCGCCTCATGCCGCCCTGAGTGTGGCCGCGGGTGGACGGGATGGGTTCTCCCCTCCACCCGCATTAGTTTGGCCAGCCGCGAGGGGGCGGCGTCCGCGTGTGCCGGACGTCGCCCAAAAAGAGAGGTCTTGGAGACGGAGCCCGCACCAAGAGCGGGCCGGCGCTGGGAGGGGTCCAGAAGGCGATAACTACCTGGACCCCTCCTAAACTGGAAGCGCAAAGAGGGCACACCGTGTGGTTTTAGTCGGTTCGAGTCCGACACACCGCCCCGCCGAAAGAGAGCCCCGGCGGGGTGACGGTCCGAGGGGATTTCCACACGTTAAAAAAAAAAAAAAAAAAAGGGACTGAATTACTGGGGTGCTAGGCTAGAAAACCTCCCCGTGGTGCACCCTGGAAACGCTGGCGATGGCACTGTTTCCTCCTTGTCCACTTGGAGGAGAGGATTATCGCCAGCGGCTAATATTCTAGCAGAAGAGGAAGCCGTTCATCGGCTCTCGGGCAAGGCCTGGTCCAGCAGGGTGGGCGTGTCTGCCGGTTGCCCTGCTGGCTCTTCGCTCTTCAGAGCATGGAGGAGGAAACCTCGGTAAAAAACCGGATGGCGGGGCCCTGTAGGGGCCACAGTTTCTATGCTGACAGCGGTGGAGAAAGGAGGACGGGCTCGGCCTGTACTGACACTGTAACAGTTATTTTTTGGTATATTTGTAATGCGTACGGTCTTGTTAAAAGCGACATCTATTGGCCGCGTCGCATTGTTGTTGATTTATCTAAAGTAGTTTATAACTACAGTATTGATCTTCTTCGTTCACTGTCGGACCACTAGATGGCGTTTTGTTTGTGGATAAGTCAGTATTGATTTGTCGTGACAAATTGTATAGGTATTGAGAGTGTTCTGTTATGGTAGGAAGCGAGTTACTTTTGATCTTGGTCGGGTTAATCCTCGTCGGTAATTTAAATGTCAAAGTAAAATGTTGAGTAGGGTTAATTTCTGGAAGCTTCGGGAACCGAAGATATATAAGTCCGGCTTTCAGCCACGGGAGACACTCTGCTATCTCGTTCCTTCCAATCTTAAATAGTGTTTTGATTGCTGTGTGATTTGATTTTCGTAATATATTATCTGTTCAAAAGTACCCACAAGAGTGGTGAGTATGGTCTTAATTTTCTTTTGTACCTATTTGTTTCTGGAACCTGATTAAGTATATGAGTGCTAATCCATTCGTAGGGTCCCAGATTTCGGGGTCAAGACGGTCAGTCTCAGACGGCGTGCTTGCTCGTTTGTGGCCTTCTGGTTCAGACTCAAGTTTCTCGGTACCCTCTGGCAAGCTGGTGATTGCGCGGCTCACGACGCAAGCGGACAGCCGTACCCAAGGGTTACGTACTTACTTATAAACTTATAAATGCAAATTGTTGAACTTTTATCAATATCTAATATAAATAGCCGACTCGGGCGGAAGAGGAAGTAACCTCCTGGAGTGAAGACGAGGAGGCACCGAGCACCATCAGCTCGGCTCTGACGCGCTCCGCCGCGGTTTTTCTTATACCCTCTGTTTTTTTTTATTGTAACCTTAATTTTGTTTTTTTTTCAATATACATGTATGTATGACTGAGGTGTAAGTTGTTTTTCTCTAAGGGGTCCCATAGGTATCCCACACGCACACACTTCTGTTTATTAAAAGGCGCCCTGAGGTAATCTTGTGAATCTCTCCACTGGGTCAGCCGGTGAGTAGTCCGCCTGATAAGAAAAGCGGCTAGCAGGCAGGGGGACGTAGTCTCCCTGTCAACCGTCGGCATATCGTAATCCCGAGAAGAGCGCTGTGGTTAAGTCTCGCGGCTCTGATCGGGGGCGAGGGTCTTGGCTTAACCGCCCGGACCGCGAGGAAGATAACCTCTCTAAAAAATTCCCCGAATCCCGTGTTCTGGTGCGTGGCCAGGGGATGCATGGCTGATGGGAAGTTCAGTCGTAAGCGCACTCCAAGCCGAGGTACCTGCGGACCCCTCGGTTGGCTTAAAAACTTACGCTTGCCCGGGTAATGGGGGATCTCTGCCCGGGTGGACCTTTAGTTCTCCCATGGCCAGAGGCCAGAGGCCATGGATGTATTGTTGTCTTCATTATTTTTAAAATAATATGTAGGTCTTCTTCAGTTTATTGTTGAGTTTATTTTACATTTATTGTAAGTATTAATATTATATTATAAATCTAAGGATTCATGCTACGTGTTGCTTCTTGGGTTGATGCGACAAGAGGGGAGAGTTGACATAAAGCACATTTGACATTTGTCAATCATAGACAAGGTAACGTTCCGTTACTACATCATCCCCTTTTACAAATATTAAAAAAATGAAACATTCAAACATTCTGCCCCTTAAACAAATTATTAACATTAAACTGCTTTTAACAAAAAATAAGAACAAACTTCTGTTATTACAATAACTCCATCATCCCCTTTTACAAAATAACAATCTTAAATACTAAAGTACTATAGTATTAGGATATTACATCAGTCTTAATTACTACAATATTAAGTTACACTGCAATCACACACTCAACCAGCAAGCCCCTCCTCTGGTGAACCACAAAGTCTACGCTGGTCGAATGAAGAAAGAGGTTCTGGTATAATTTACATTATTGTTATCCCTAATGTTAAAAGACCTATTACCATTATAACTAACAATTCTACCTTGTAACCATACATTCTTTTGTGGCTCTTTTTTAAACCATATATTTTGACCAACATTAAATTCTTTTTTCATTCTACTCGTCTTATTATAACTCTTAATATTTCTCTCCATTTGTTGACGTGACAACGTCTTATAAATTGGTTTGCCGGGTGACACTTCAAGAAACTGCGTTACGCTCCGCTCACGTTATGCGCTCACAATGAGAGCGAGTGAGAGGCACGCGTCCCTTCCACTCGGGCATGGTTAGCCCGCCTAAGAGCGAGAGAGACAGACATAAAAAGTGAAAGGCACGCGTCCCTTCCACTCGAGCACAGTTAGCCCGCCTAAGAGCGAGAGAGACAGAGCGAGAGAGAGAGAGTGAGAGAGATAGGCATACACATTTTATTTTATTGTTTTAAATTGTTACTATTATTTCATCCTTCTTCCTACTATACGAATGAATATTCACATTAAAATTATTTTACCACTCAAAGTCGTTGTCACGTAAAACTTTCGCCCGTATACCGACTTTACAGGCAACCAATTTTTTTTTACTAAATTGATGCTTTACATTACTATTTAATTTTGGTTCCAAGTATTTATGTGAAGTTATTAATTTTGTTCTTAAATTCCTATTCATTAACAATTCACAAGGAGAGAAATTTGTTCCAGTAACTGGTTATATTCTATATTTTAACAAAGCTACTCTAAAATCTGTATTATCCTCATTACACTTATACATAATTTTTTTAGCTATCTGAACTCCTCTTTCAGCCATTACGTTAGACTGCGGGTATCTAGGACTAGTGTAAGTGTATTTAAAACCCCATTCTTGCGCAAAATTTTTACATTCACGAGAATCAAATGGTACATGGTCTGATACAATCTCAGAAGGAACACCAAAGTTACAAAATAAATCTAGTAAACTATTATTAATTACACTTGCAGTTTTGCTGCTCAGATACTTAATGTCTAACCACTTGGAGTAATAATCATATATTATCAAATAACTTTTCCTCTTAAAATCCATGATATCAATACCTAACTTTGAAAATGGTAAACTAGGAACTGTATGTGAAATCAATGGTTTTTTTACATTATTATTTTGATAAGTCTGACAGGGGAAACATTTTTTCACTAATTCTTCAATGTGACTATCTATATGAGGCCAATAGTATAATTTCCGAGCTAACTGTTTCATTTTTGACATACCTATGTGTAAAATATTTATTCCCTTATCTCTTCGTACTTTTCACAAGGTACAACTAAACTAAGACTTGGTCATCATTCTGTGTCGAAGGCGCTTACAATGGGATGTCCTCAGGGATCGGTGCTAGGTCCATACTTGTGGAATATCGGCTTCGACGATTTTCTTGCGATACCAATACCATCCGGATGTACTCTGAACGCGTATGCTGATGACGGCTTATTACTGGTGGAATCTGATACTAGGGCGGGGCTTGAGAGATTAGCCAATAGATGTTTGAACTTGATATCTCAATGGGGTGAACGTAATCGCTTAACTTTTGCACCCAACAAAACCTTCCAGCTACTTTTAAAAGGTAACCTCAAATCACCGCCGAGCATTAGATGTGACAATGTTACTGTAAAAAATAAAACCACAGTGTGTTATCTAGGATTAGTTTTAGAAAGAAACTTTTCATTTATCGAACATATTAAAATAGTTAATGAAAAGTCTAAAAAGAGTTTCTGTGCATTGACAAGGATATCAACTGCGACATGGGGTCTATCATTTAATACATTAAAGATCATATACGGAGCTACTTAT
This sequence comes from Arctia plantaginis, assembly GCA_902825455.1. NCBI lineage: Eukaryota > Metazoa > Arthropoda > Insecta > Lepidoptera > Erebidae > Arctia > Arctia plantaginis. Next base: position 54,640 of record CADEBD010000419.1, read on the forward strand.
TTAGGTTGTATGTGCTATGGTGCACCTGTATGGGCCGATAGGGCGACCGTAGGCGCTGTCCGTCGCAAACTGTTACAAGGTCAACGACTTGCACTGATATTCTTGTGTAAGGCATATAGGACGGTTAGCACTGAGGCTTTGCCGGTGTTGGCGGGTGTGCTTCCGGTCGATCTCGAGGTGCAGAGACGTGCAGCCATGTACTATTCAAGACAACAAAACATGGAATGCGATTTTTTGGGCGCGCGGGATCGCGGTAAAATTACAAGATTGCTTCAACAGCAGCCCGATGTCTATAATGACCATAGACGAATGGCAACAACGCTGGGATGAATCATCCAAGGGGCGCCATCTTTACCAATTCTTTCCATCTGTTCGCGAACGGTTGTCGAGGATATGGCTTGAGGTGGATCACTGTGTCGCTCAATTTCTTACGGGTCATGGTAACTTTAAGAGCAAGCTTTATTCATTTAAATTAGTCGAGTCACCATTGTGTCAATGCTCAACACCTAACTCTCACTATGAACAGTCTGCTCATCATATCCTCTGGGAATGTAGTCTTTGGTATAATGAACGTAATATAATGCTGAATAGCTTGCAGGTGACATCTGGGGCGGTATACTATGGGGATCTTGTGTCAACTAGGGTGAATTTCCGTGCGTTTAGGCGATTCTGCCATACATATTATAGAAATCAAACATAGCTCACGTAGGACCCGTAATATTTGTGGCCGTGGTGCTTCCCTGTTTAAAAGGGTGTATGCCCATTTTACTTCATTTTGTCTCCCGCTTTGCTAAGGAGGGAAGTGGATTTACTGTATTTCCAACTCCTCCAATTCTCTTCTGATTAATTTCGTTGCGGGTTCCAAGACAGTTTAATTTCTTCCTGGGACTTCCCGAGTGTCATAACTCGGTGTGTTCGTGGGTCACTGCTGTGGATCCTGGTGCACAGGAGTTACAGTGGTGGGCGTGTGGGTGGGATTAGTCCCAATTAAAAAAAAAAAAAAAAAAAAAAAAAAATACCTATGTGTGTACTATTCAAGACAACAAAACATGGAATGCGATTTTTTAGGCGCGCGGGATCGCGGTAAAATTACAAGATTGCTTCAACAGCAGCCCGATGTCTATAACGACCTCATAGACGAATGGCAACAACGCTGGGATGAATCATCCAAGGGGCGCCATCTTTACCAATTCTTTCCATCTGTTCGCGAACGGTTGTCGAGGATATGGCTTGAGGTGGATCACTGTGTCGCTCAATTTCTTACGGGTCATGGTAACTTTAAGAGCAAGCTTTATTCATTTAAATTAGTCGAGTCACCACTGTGTCAATGCTCAACACCTAACTCTCACTATGAACAGTCTGCTCATCATATCCTCTGGGAATGTAGTCTTTGGTATAATGAACGTAATATAATGCTGAATAGCTTGCAGGTGACATCTGGGGCGGTATACTATGGGGATCTTGTGTCAACTAGGGTGAATTTCCGTGCGTTTAGGCGATTCTGCCATACATATTATAGAAATCAAACATAGCTTACGTAGGACCCGTAATATTTGTGGCCGTGGTGCTTCCCTGTTTAAAAGGGTGTATGCCCATTTTTACTTCATTTTGTCTCCCGCTTTGCTAAGGAGGGAAGTGGATTTACTGTATTTCCAACTCCTCCAATTTTCTTCTGATTAATTTCGTTGCGGGTTCCAAGACAGTTTAATTTCTTCCTGGGACTTCCCGAGTGTCATAACTCGGTGTGTTCGTGGGTCACTGCTGTGGATCCTGGTGTACAGGAGTTACAGTGGTGGGCGTGTGGGTGGGATTAGTCCCAATACCTATGTGTCCTTCATGTAAAATCTTTAATGTAGACATTCTTAAACTTTTAGGTACAATCAATCTTTCTTTAAAGAATACTAATTTGTCATCAAATGACAAGTCATCCTTTAACTTGTGATAACTATGTAAATGATCTGGAATGTTATTAGGCCAACCATTCTTAATATATTCAATTAATTCAGCTAGCTCACTATCATTAGAACTTTCACTAATAAGTTTAAGCTTTTGCTCTTCCACACATTCTAAATTCTGACTTAAGCCTACACAATGTATAACTTCATACATGTAAGGTTCATCAACATCATCAGATTCCTGGTATGAACGCGATAGAAGATCTGCTATATACATAAATTTTCCTTGTAAGTATTTGAACTCAATATTATATTTTAATAATTTAAGTTTTAATCTTTGCAATCTAGGCGAAGGTATATCATGCAAATGCTTTTTTAACAAAGATTCTAATGGTTTATGATCATTAATGATAGTAATTTTTTTACCATAAATATAATAATGAAATTTTTTAGTGGCCCACACCACACTTAATAATTCTTTTTCTATCTGTGAGAATTTTTTCTCTGACTGAGTTAAACTACGAGATGCAAAGCTAACTGGTTTGTTATTTTGTAATAAACAACAACCAATGCCATCCTTGGATGCGTCACATTGTACTACAATCGGTAACTTACTATTAAAATTCTGTAAGATTGGAGCTTCAGTAATTTTTTTCTTAAGAGTATTATAAACATTTTCATGAACTTCTGTCCACAGCCACTCCACATCCTTTTTAAGCAATAAATGTAATGGTGAGGCTATATCAGCCATATTAGGAATAAACTTTCTTAAATAACTGACCATTCCAAGAAAAATTTGTAATTGTTTTTTATTAGTTGGACTTTTCATATTTAATATTGCATTTACCCTATCTGGGTCAATTTTCATGCCTTTTTCAGAAAACAGGTGACCAAAGTATTTTACTTCTTTTAATTTATATTGAAATTTTTTCTCATTCAATCTCACGTTATGTTTATTTTTATTTATTTTTTTTTTTTTATTTTTATTTTTAACTTTTTGCACAAGTACATGCATCGGCGGACTTAATGCCTAAGGCATTCTCTGCCAGTCGACCGATTGGGCGGTGCTGAGAAAGAATGAGGTAGGTGCATTTATGATAGGGTATAAACGATAGTGGTTTTGTTAAATACCAACTATCTTGGAATTTGGTGTATACGTCGTAATACCACACACATACACATACATATACATACTCATAAATATATACATACATACATACATACACATATATATATACATACACATACACATATATATATGAGAAAAATAAAAAAAAAATAAACATTTAAAAAAATTAGCCGATGAACTAGGAGCTCGTTGAATCTGCCATTTCGCTCAGCAACAGCTCTTTCACTTTCGTCTTAAAAGAGTACCGATTTGTAGCCATCCTGACTTCGTGAGGAAGCGCATTCCATAAGAGGACAGCCTGGACAAAGAACGAAGATCCGACAAACCCAGTGGTGTGAGAAGGACAGAGTAGAAGAAGATTGTTGGCCGAACGAAGGTTTCTGTTGTGGTTGTTGCATAACAATTGAAATTGTGTTGTTAAGTAAGTAGGAGGGGAAGGGGAATTGAGGATAGTGTACATAGTTGTGAGAGCGCGCATTTTCCTGCGTTGACGAATAGGTAACCATCTTAGTTGGGAACGAAAATCGGAGATATGGTCATACTTACGAAGATTAAAGATGAATCGAATGCAGTTATTGTTGAGAAGATCTGCATTCAGGTCATAATAGCACACGTCACCGTAGTCGATTAAAGGGAAGATAAGAGATTGCACGAGCGCTGTCTTAGTTTTCACGGGAAGAAAATTTTTCAGGCGATATAATGTTCTAAGAATGCCGGTAACCCTCTGGCATACGTATGTGACTTGATCGCGCCAGTTCAGGGTGCAGTCGAGTTGTAAGCCTAGGTCTTTCACCGATCGACAAACAGGTATAGTGATACCATTAAAAATTATTTTGGGGAGCGTCTCAAAATTGACTCTGTTCATCGAACGCTGACTGCCAATTATTATTGCCTGACACTTTGTCGGGTTGACCGATAACCCAAACCTTTCAGACCAGTTTTTGATGGTTTTGAGATCTATGTTGATCTCGTCAATAGCTATTGGTATGTCATCAACATTAGCTTGAGCATACAGTTGCAGGTCGTCAGCATACAGATGATACGCGTTACGAAGTTCAAGAGATAAGAGATTAATAAACACAGAGAACAATAAAGGAGAAAGTATACCGCCTTGAGGAACACCAGAGCCGACATCACAATAGCTCGAGGAGAGATCGTCGACACGAACGGACTGCTGGCGTCCCTGAAGATAAGATGAGAACCATTCCAGCGCTTCAGGCGACATCTTAAGATAGGAGAGGATGGATAAGAGGATATCGTGGCTGACGGTGTTAAAGGCGTTTGAAAAGTCGACCAGAATTAAGACTGTCACTTTTGTATCTTCCAAAGCCACCCTGATATCACCAGTCACTTTGAGGAGGGCAGTGGTGGTGCTGTGGCCAGGCCTAAAACCAGATTGAAATGGGCTTAATAAGTCATTTTTGTAGATGAAACCCGAGAGCTGTTTATGTACACAGGCTTCAAGAATTTTGGATAGGAAGGGAAGAATTAAGCATAGGTCTAAAGTGGTTAGGAAGTGTGGGATTTGCAATTTTAGGTAATGGAATAATGTAGGCTTTGCGCCAAAGTGAGGGGAAAGTTCTGGAGTATAGGGAGTAGTTAATGATATGGGAGATTGCTGGTAAAAGCTGATCGAGAATTGTTGTGATCATGCGTCTTGTAATTTGGTCGAAGCCCACAGCGTTAGATTTGAGAGAGAGGATTATCTTTTTGATCTCACCCTGCGCAACTGGAACAAATTGAAAAGAGTTAATGTTAGGGGGATTTAGGCTCGCCAAGTAATTGACTGTGAGAAACTTGGTCTGGTGATCTAAACGAGTAGACGTGGAGAAATGACGATTAATATTATCCAGACCAACTATCTCCGACTGGTTAGCAGGTGTCTGTTTGCCAACACCTAGCGTTCCAAGGAACTTCCATGTGGGGGATGGGGAGGAACGAGCAATGTTGTCAAGGATATAACGGCGTTTGGCATTGCGTATCATCTGATTACATCGGTTCCTTACACTTTTGTACAGATTCCACTTCTCATCTGTGCGGCCCTTTCTAAGCCTACAGAAAGCCCTATCCCTTCGCCCCATAGCCAAGAGAATCTCCTTTGTCATCCACGGCGCAGGTGGCCTCTTGAGTTTAATTTTCCTTATAGGCGCATGAGTATCGTATAAGCTAATAACTGCACTATTAAAAGCTTCGACTTTCTCGTCCAGGCTAGAAGCCGCGGTTACTACTTCCCAGTTAAGTTTGGTGGCATCGCTACGTAGTCTGTCAACATCCAAACGACCAAAACAACGCCTGTGCAATACTCTGGGAGGGTGTTTAGGAGGTTTAAGAACATAGGAAAGGAAAATGAGGTCGTGGTTGGAAAAACCAGGCGCAGGAAGTTGACCGTGGTTACGGACAAATTTTGGGTCAGACGTAATGATCAAATCAAGCTATGTATCTTTCGCCAGTATATTATGGTGAGTCGGTTGAAGAGGTAAGACTTGCAGGCCGACTGATTCGACAATCTGAAGAAGTTTACTGGAACGTAAGGATTGTTGGGTAAGGTTAGTGTTGAAATCTCCCATGATGACATGATGTGCGTATTCTGACCCTAAAGATTCCAGGACTGTTTCCAGACTGGAGAAGTATTCAATAGATGGAGGACAATAAACAACACCAATAACCATTTTGGTTCCTTTGATACAGACCTCGAGGAAAAGGTACTCTGCATCGGCAGAGTAGGGGGCGGGAGAAGAAACTAGAATTTTGTAAGGTAGAGAACAGTGAATGTAAATGGCTACCCCGCCGCCCCTCCTGCCGATTCGGTCGTTTCGGACAAGAATGTAGCCCGGGAGAGGATAAGATGTGGAAGCAAGATTGGGTTTAAGCCAACTCTCCGAGATCAGGACGGCGTGGACATTTGTATCAGCGAAAGCTTCAGTCAAGTCCCCAAAATGACTAGGTATGCTCTGGGCATTTATGTGGCACACATTAAGCAGGTGCTTCGATTGCTGGATGAGTGTGTTTCGCAAGCGGTCCCCTAATGTGTCAGGTAAAGAAGCAAAACTGTCATCATCAGTAGAAACCGCAGACTCATAGGCAGAATTATCAGAGTCATCCTTATCAGCTTTCATCGATATTATGAAAATATATGAATTATGAGAATATACTACAGATAAATAATATATTTACAAATATATGTATACTGCGATATCTAAAAATATTTATATACTATAGATTAGTATATAAATATTTAACACCCTTTACTAAGCGGCTTAAGTTTTCTCAGCACCACCCACCAGCGAACACTACATGTTACAAAAACAATAATAGAAAACACATGATTAACACAGACTAAAGATAGCAGCACAGAAAAAAATAAAAGAGTAAGCGTGTAACGAAACGTTAGACGTTAAATGAGGACAAAATACATGTACATATCCGAACGCAGCTCGCTGAACCAAATGTCACTTTGACAGTGTCACGTTTGTTTACGATCGAAACTGACATTATAAAATACAAAGCGCGTACAAAATAATTTAAACTTTGTGGGTAAATTAGTGAACAAAATGATAACAAAACAATATGGACAGTTGTGTTTACCTGATTGCTAGTGATTACCGGCCAGCGGGCTACGTGAATACAAGGTTACGACTTAGTTAAATGAAACCGTTTGTGTGATGCCGAATACATTATACCTTGCCCGGAATGTTCTTATGTGAGCGAGGCGAGTCCATCTTTTTGGCTCTAATTCGTGCCTGAGACGCCGCTACACCAGGAGCATCGGGATACTTGGCTGTTAAGGGCAATAGTTCTTTATGAGAAGTAATTTTGTGGCGATGTCCATCAGGTGCTTTGATGATTATTGCACCGTCCTGCGTCCAACAAGCGCGAGCGCCAAAGTGAAGCCTTGCTTTAGTGAACGCTGATTGCCTTGTTTTGGTAAGGAATTCCCGTATTGAGACTGATGAACCTTTGAGTGCAGCCTTCGTTCTCCAGACAGAGGTCCTGACCTCGGCGCTGCGGAACCTCACCAAGATGGGACGGTGATGTTCTTTGTTGGATGTCCCCAGCCTGTGACAGATGGTGATAGATTCGACAGAGTGGTTCTTCAGTTGCAGTTTGTTTTGGATAATATCCATGATGATTTTACTGCTGTCTTCGCCTTCAGACTCGGGTACTCCCATGAAGAGAAGAGCTTTGCGTCGATGTCTCGTTTCCACAGCATCTACAGCCCTTGAACACTCATGAATCTGCCTCCGCAGAAGACCCATCATGCTGTACATTAGTTCTCTAAATGTACGGAACTCTTCTGCTACCCTGGCGACAGTGTCCTTTGCGGTGCCTGCTGATTGCAGTTGTGCCTCCAGTTCCTCCATCCTCCTGGTAAAGCTCTCCTCCAGTGTCCTCTGTGCAGCCTCAATATTCGATAGTTGCGGCATGTTGTTTGTAGTGTGGCTGGTAGGTGGTGCCAATCAAGTCCTAGGATTTACCACATACACTGTTGCAAACGTGAGTTGTATACCGTTAGACTGTTGTTTACTAAAATTTACAGTATAATTGTAGAAAATGTAAAAGATTAAATTAAAAAGATTTTATGACTTTCAAGTGTGTGTCTACTTTTTTAACACCTACCGCCAAAAAAAAAAAAAAAAAAACGTTCTGTTCTAATGCTCTTTCAAAAACTTTTCTTAATATTGCATCATGCTCTTGCTCCGAGTCACTACTTATTAACAAATCATCACAATAGACAATTACACCTGGTATATCACCAAAGGCCATTTCACTATACCTTTGAAATATTTCAGGCGCTACTGACAAACCAAATGGCATTCTCAAAAGTTTAAAACAGCCATAAGGGCTATTGAAAGTGCAAAGATCATTTGAATCCTCACTGAGCTTAATATTATAAAATCCATCGGATAAATCTAATACTGAGAAACATTTTTTATTGCACAACTTAGACACAATTTCATCTATTGTTGGTATCAAATGATGCTCTCTTATTAATACTTTATTAAGATCTTTAGGATCTAAGCAAATTCTTAATGAACCATCTTTCTTTTCAATAATAACCAAATTGCTTACAAAACTTTTTGGGTGCTTCACTCTCGCAATGACTTTGTGCTTCACCAGAGCCTCCAACTTGTCAGCGAGGCGCTTCATAAGTGCATTAGGCACTCTCCGTGGTGGCCTCACTACAGGCTGCACACCCGGTTGAATGCGCAACTGCAGAGCACTCTTAAATTCACCCACGCCCTGAAAAAGTTTTTTATTCTTATTAATAATGTTTTCCTTAGTATTATTACATTCATTCTTAGTTTGAATCACATGAATATTATTATTATTTAACAACTTCAGCTCTAATAGTGACTTTAAACCTAAAATAGGTCTCACCTCCTCTTTTATTATTACAAATTCAAGTTTTACATACTCATCATCATTAATATTATTATTATAAACTTTAAATGTTATTTTCCCTAAAGGAAATAACTTGCCACCTCCAAAGACCTCTATTATAGTTATAGTCTCAGTTAAACTGATATTATTCTCATCATCGACTAATTGTTTCAAATCTTGTAAACTAATAACATTAATCTGTGCACCTGTGTCACATTTGAATGTCACTCTTTTATTTTCAACTCTTAGTTTTTCTATCCACTCATTATTCTTAATATCTATAGTGCTAACTAGTCATAAGTCATGCACACTATTCTGACAAGGTTCATTAATATTATGAACTTTTTTATTTTCATTTGTAAGATAGCAACCTACACTGAAATGATTCATTTTATTACATTTAGTGCACTTTTTCCCATATGCAGGACATTGTCTCTGACCATGTTCAGTATTACATTTTTTACACTTATAAAAATATTTATTGAAACTGACTTTGCCTTCATTATTTTTAAAATTACTGTTAAATGATCTATTCTTATCAATATTAAATTTGTTATCTTTATAATTATTATTGAAATACTTAGCTCTATTTTCAAATGATGTGTGTTGCCGAGATGACTTTGATTCCTGCACCGCATGAACTTCCGACTTAGCCAGTGTCTTGAAATGTTCCTTGGACAGCTCCGCAGATCTACATATGTCTACTGCCTTGTTCATCGTCAAGTCTTTTACTTCGAGAAGTTTTTGTTGCATCCGTTGCTCCTTGACACCGATGACTATCCTGTCCCGTATCATGCGCTCATTCTGGTCTCCAAAGTTGCAGTTTTCTGCCATCTTCCTGATTGCTGTATAGAATGCATCAAAGGATTCACCCTCTTCTTGTGTTCTCTTGTTAAAGTTATATGTATTAATTACATCATTCTGCTTTGGCTTAAAATAATTTTCAAAGACATCTAGTACATCTTCTAATTTTGCCTTTTCGTCGATTTTTAGCACATTGAAATAAAGCTCCTGAGCCTGTTGCCCGATGTAATTTAGCAATATTGCCGCTTTCCGAGTTTCAGAAAATTTTTCTACACCGGCTGCCATGATGAACGTCCTGAAACTCTGTTTGAATCTCTGCCATTGTGTATAACAGTTGTCGATGTTGTCCAGATTTAAACCTTTCGGCATTTTATATTCCACCGCACACGTCATAACGCCTTTTTCATCCTCTGACATTATGTGTTAAGTATAGTAATGCAGGCTCGTGTTTTATACTAACCGGTGACCGGCACGTTTTCAATCTTTGAAAATCCTACCGACTGCGCCATGTATTGTTGTCTTCATTATTTTTAAAATAATATATAGGTCTTTTTCAGTTTATTGTTGAGTTTATTTTACATTTATTGTAAGTATTAATATTATATTATAAATCTAAGGATTCATGCTACGTGTTGCTTCTTGGGTTGATGCGACAAGAGGAAGGGGAGAGTTGACATAAAGCACATTTGACATTTGTCAATCATAGACAAGGTAACGTTCCGTTACTACAATGGAGGCGGAGCGAAGCGACAGCCGGAAACGCGGACGCTCCAGGGACGAGGAAACCGACACGTCCCAGGAGATGATGCCACCAAAGGTGGCAAGCAGCCGCCGAGGGAGGGCACGCAAACCGGCCTCGGTCTCGACCCCGTCAGGCTCCGCGTTCTCAAACGCGAAGTCGTACAGGAGTGTAGGAGTGGACGGCGAGGCCGTAGCGGAGGAGGAGATCGCGGATCTCCTGCTCAAGGTTCGGGAGCCGGTGGGGGGATATGCCCCCCAGGCTCCCGTGTCCGTGCAGGAGAGGGCGAAAGCGGCGGTGGCCGTCATCCACAAGGTGGCCACCAAGTCCGTAAACCTAAAGGGCTCGTTTGTGAGGGCCCTTAAGGACTCCTCCTCCGCTTTGTCGGAGGTCGTGGAGGGCCTGGTGGGCGATGTCTCTCGCCTACAGTTGGCCAACGAGAGACTCACGGAGCGGGTGAACGAGCTGAGCGCTCAGTTCGCCCGCTTCCAGGCGAACCTCCCCGAGCGGGAGGCCCCGTCCGCGCCCCAGCCTGTCCCTATCGCGACCTCAGGGGTACCTGACGCCCAACTGCGGGGAATTCTCGACGCAGTTGGGCGTATGCTGGACGGCCGTCTGGCCGGCCTGGAGGCGAGACTGCCCCCTGCGCCGGTTGTGCGTCCCCCGCTCGCGTCGTCTCAGCGGCCTAAGGCCGCTGCTTCTACTGCGCTCCCCGTTGTGGGAGGCCGCGTCTCCTACGCGGCGGTGGCGTCGGCCCCGACTCCACCGGCTCCTCAGGGGCCGAGGAGAGAGGCCAAGGCGAAGGCTAAGGCCCAGGTGCCGGCCAAGACGAGGCTTAAAGTGGCGCCGAGGAGTGGAGTGGCTTTCCCTCCGCTCCCCACTCCGACATCCCTGCCGGGCCCCTCCACATCTGCCCCCTCCAACGAGGGTTGGCAAGAGGCGAGGAGCTCAAAAAAAAAGTCCCGAAGAAGGGCTGCCCAAAAAGCGGCCCAAGCCCAGCCTTCACCACCGGTGACAACGGCCTCTACTAAGAGGCCGCGGAAGCTGCAGCCGCCCAAAACCGCGGCTGTAGTAGTCACGCTGTCGCCGGAGGCGGCCAGTGGCGGGCTGACGTATGCGGCCCTCTTCAAGGGGGCCCGGCCCGGTCTCGCCGCTGAGTTCGGGGCAGCAGGGATGAGGCTGCGCCGCGCCCAGACGGGAGCTCGGATCTTCGAGTTCCCTGGGGCTGAAGGCGCGACGACGGCCGATAAATTTGCCGAGAAGTTGCGGGGAATTTTTGCTGCCGAGGACGGTGTTAAGATCGCCAGGCCCACAAAATGCGCGGAACTGCGCATCTCGGGCCTGGACGACTCTGTAACGTCGGACAATGTCCGCGATGCAGTCATGAAGAAGACGGGGTGCACTGCGGACACCATCAGAGTCGGCACCGTCCGTCCGGGTCCGGGAGCTGTCCCGTGGCGTCGGCCAAAGTATTGGGCGACGCCGGAAGCTTTCTCGTCGGCTTCGTAAATGCCAGAATTACGGTTCTGGCCGCGAGGCCGATGAGGTGCTTCAAGTGCCTAGCCGCGGGACACACTCGCACCAAATGCGAGAGTTGCTTTGACTGCAGCGGTGTGTGCTTCCGCTGCGGTCAACCCGGGCACAAGGCGGCAGAGTGCTCTGCCGCCCCCCACTGCCCGGTGTGTGAGGCGGGCAAAAAGCCCGCCAATCACATGATGGGGCAGGGGGTCTGCAAGCCTCCCCGCGCTTCTCGGCAAACGCCGGGGGCTAGCCTGCCGACCCAGGCCGCCTCCGACGTCAATCATGCGTCGACGTCGACGCCCATGGAGGAGGTTGTAGAGACGATCCAGTAATGGATCAAGTCTCCAACCTCCTGGTCCAGACGAATCTGAACCACTGTGCTGCGGCGCAG
>CADEBD010000420.1:0-63868 GCA_902825455.1 Arctia plantaginis
GAGCACAAGTCACCCACGTCAGCCAGCAAGTCACTACATGTCTTCGCGCCTTATATCGTCTCAAGAATTTTCTGCCCACTAAAACCAAGGCTACGCTTATGCAGTCCCTTATTACTCCCTTAATCGATTATGGTGATGTGTGTTATCTTGACCCGAATGCAGACCTCCTCAATAAACTAGACCGACTTCTTAATAACTGCATTCGATTTGTTTTTAATCTTCGCAAGTATGACCATGTGTCTGCTTTACGTTCCCAACTGAAATGGCTCCCGATTCGTCAACGCCGCAGTCTGCGCGCACTAACATATCTTTTTTCTTTTCTTAATTCCCCATCGGTACCTGAGTACCTGGTTCCCCATCTCCGCCTCCTTTGCTCCAGTCACGACCGAAATCTTCGATCTACAAATAATATGCTTCTTCTTTGCCCCCCTCACACTTCCAACTTCATCAATTCTTCCTTCTATGTACAGTCAGTTCTTCTCTGGAATGCGCTCCCAGTTGAAATTAGGATGTCCACTAACCGGTTTACGTTCAAGAAGAAAGTACAAGAACTTCTACAAAATAAGTTGGCAGAAAGGTCACATCGCTAGTACCCGACTATGTGTTTTTATATTTATGTATTTATAAATGTGTATATTCACCTATTGTATGTGTATACTTGAGACCTCTATGTATATATGTAGTTATAAATATAGTATTTTATTTATAGTATTTATAGTGGTAGTGTATATATGTAAGTTAGATTTATCCAACATTAATAATATAAACAAGTCAAATTCTCTGTTTTCTCTTGCACCTACAGCTTCATTTTTCTACATCACCCGAAGGTCGACTGGCAGAGAATGCCTTGGGCATTAAGTCCGCCTTTGTACAACTAGTGCATTAAGTTAAATAAATAAATAAATAAAATAACGCCTTTTAATGCTGTACATAAAGATCAGCATAAGCAATACCTAACATCTAGACTTAACTCAATCTTTATGAAACCGTGTCTGCCACACGATATAAAACAAATCATAAAAGGTGTAAAAAACACCAATAGTGTGGGTTATGACGGCATCTGCACTAAAGTCATTAAGCTAGTAACAGAGTGCATTGCGCAACCTCTTGGTTATATTCTAAACTTGTATATAGAAACGGTTGTATACCCTGAAAAATTAAAAGTTGCAATTATTAAACCGATTCACAAAAAAGAGAGTAAAGACAACATGAATAATTATAGACCTATTGCCCTTATATCAATCTTCTCAAAAATATTTGAAAAATATATGTATAATGAATTGGTTAAATAATTCGAAAACCATCAGATTTTAGCTAATTAGCAAAAGGGTTTTCTACAGAACAAAAGTATCAATCTTGCTATTTATGAACTTCTAGAAATTGTAACGTCCAACGTTGATAAGCGAATACCGATCTGCGCCATTTTTATGGATATGACGCAAGCTTTTGATTACGTGGTACATGACATCTTATTAAATAAGCTTGAGACATATGGCATAAGAGGCAACATTTTAAAATTAATTGCATGTTACCTCAGGAACCGCTCTCAATATACAGTAATTAACAGTAACTCTGTTAATTACTGTATATTGAGAGAGATATTAGAACTAAGATGGAGGATACATACTTATCAAACGGACGTAAAATACAATATGGCGTCCCGCAAGGAAGTGTATTGGGAAAGTAAACATAGGGAAGACTAAAATTATCCATTTTAATCAGCGTGTGAATGCAATTATGCCTCAGATTCATTATAGGGGTGAACCTATTTCTGAAGTGCAAACTACAAAATTTCTTGGCCTGACTTTGGATAATAAATTGAAATGGAAACCACAGATTGAAGAACTGTGCAAATATATATAAAAAATTATAAATCAGTGTACGCGCTACATGAATTAAAACAATTTTCAAGTGTTTGTAACGTGTTAACTGCATATAATGGTCTAGTTGCTTCAGTCCTGAGGTATGGTGTGGTTTTTTGGGGAAATTCGACAGACATTGATTAAATTTTTAAGGCACAAAAATGTTGCATAAGGGCTATGTTTGGGCTTCAAATAATCGAAACCTGTAAACCGTTCTTCAAGGAGTACAAAATTCTAACTCTCTCAAGCCTGTATATTTATGAGGTCTCAATATTTGTTAAGGCAAATAAAAAGTTATTTACATTAGCCTCAGAAGTCTATAATAGGCGACAACGTGACCTATACCACTTTAATGCACAAAAGTGTGTTTCACATGGCTCCGGTAATTTTCAATAAATTACCTAAAGAAATAAGGGCAATGAATACTACTTTATTTAAGAAACATTTAAAGACCCGTTTAGTTAATAAGTGTTATTATAAGTTGAATGACTATCTGAACGATGATCTTTCCAAACTTGAGACCTTTTGTGTGTCTTTTGAATGTAATTAATTTGTTAATATATAATAATTCAGGGAGTGACATAGAACTAATCCAATTATTATTAAATAAATAATTAATATTTATCATTATAATTTTAATAAGGACATTACATTCATTTTTAATACTTAAATACTGTAATCTAATTTGATTTAAATATTTCGATGTCGATCTTGATTTTAGTAAGTAATAATTGTATATATTTTGCATGCCTTAGGGTAGAATCACTTCACCAGGGACTTCCTTTCTAGGGTATACCTGGTTCCCCGGCTATTAGTACCCGAGACGGCGTGCGGTTTTAGTCGGTTCGAGTCCGACATGCCACCGATAGGTGGTATCCGAGGGGATTTCCGCACGGGAAAAAAAAAAAAGGGTAGAATCACTTGAAACATAACTATGTATTCATAAAACCATTGTAACTGTGTTTTCTGCAAAAATAAATTTGATTTGATTTGATTCGATTTAAAAACAAGAGTTAAATAGCTAAGGGTTTTGTGAGTACAAGATACTGAACGCAACAGTAATGTCGCATAGTCCGCTAAGCGTTCCGTAGTGGGATAGGCAATAACACAAGGCCTAGGAACGCGCGCTTCAGTAGGTACCGGGCACGGAGCAGATTTAGGTGGTAATCGAAGCTTAAGTTTGTCCGCGTACGTTAAACTCGTTTCTTGGGTGGCGATACCCTCCATTTGTCGCTCAAAATTCGCTAACTTCGTTTCGTTGCTAGAGGATTTTATTTGCTAACAAAGATACGATACCGGTAATTCGTTGAGTAATATCCATAATCGCCGTTTTATTACCTACATTCATCCGAGATCCCTGATCATTAACTAATTCATTAATTTTTGCCAAATAATCAGTGGCCTATGATACTAAGTCACAGTAGTTGTACTCCCCACAGTTATCACGACCGGTAGGAGACGAAACATTACCACTTAAGTCCGAATTAATAAAGCGCCTACGGCTACTGTCTTTCGGCGAGAAATCCGTAGGTGACATTTCGATAAATGTCCTTTTCCCGGTTGGTGTTAGAAATTCACTTGTACCGCCGGGGTCCGGCAACTCGCTAACGACCGACATAGCCAAACAAAGACACACCAAACAACAATTTCAAAAGGAACAGGTTTAAAAATAAATACCACGCAGAGAAAAATCAATATAAACAAAGGATACCTCCTACCCACTTTTAGAAAGAAAATAAATTTACTCACCAATAGTCGTAATAAAATAATTCAGTACTATGTTACTGTTTAAAAACAATAACAACTTACTGACTTTCTTTAAAACACTATACACAACCTTTAGCCGCCCGCAAGCCGGAAACTAGTCGCAGAAAAACAGAAAACAAAATTTAAATTGTTAGCACATGAAGTCACACGTTAGTCGCACGGTGCCGCGAAGGGAAGTGACGAAGAAAATAACATCTTTTTTTTTTGTTGGGACTAATCCCACCCACACGCCCACCACTGTAACTCCTGTACACCAGGATCCACAGCAGTGACCCACGAACACACCGAGTTATGACACTCGGGAAGTCCCAGGAAGAAATTAAACTGTCTTGGAACCCGCAACGAAATTAATCAGAAGAAAATTGGAGGAGTTGGAAATACAGTAAATCCACTTCCCTCCTTAGCAAAGCGGGAGACAAAATGAAGTAAAATGGGCATTCACCCTTTTAAACAGGGAAGCACCACGGCCACAAATATTACGGGTCCTACGTGAGCTATGTTTGATTTCTGTAATATGTATGGCAGAATCGCCTAAACGCACGGAAATTCACCCTAGTTGACACAAGATCCCCATAGTATACCGCCCCAGATGTCACCTGCAAGCTATTCAATAGCTATAAAATAACATCTGCAAAATTTTCTGTGTTATTAAATTTGTCCTTCCTAAAAATCTTTTAACAGCCCTCCACTGGGACTCAATTCGTTGAGTATGAGTCCCATCTTCAGCTATGAATGGGTTGTCACGATCCGAGTGGTTGACTTTTTTGTGTATGTAGCCATGTTCTGGCAAGCAATCATGTGCTCTCCAAAAATCAGTGTGGATGGTGGTGCCCACTTCCACATTCTTCAATATAAGTGGCACCAAAACCTCAGCAGAGCGAATATTGTCTGGGCACACTTCCAACCTCAGATCTTCAGGTCCATTCTCAATCATACCGAGAACCCGATGGCCCTCAATATGGCGACCTATAACAAAAAAAATATATATATAAAAACTGGCTTCAATTATGAGTCGACGCTATGATGCATCTGCTATTATGCTTTCTGATGATGCTTTCTGGGTGGTTTACAAAAAAATAACCACGATGGCTAAGGCGGGAGCTTCGCTGCGCTGCGCCTTCTTTTTTTTTTTTCTTTTAACGTGTGGAAATCCCCTCGGACCGTCGCCCCGCCGGGGTTTTCTATCAGGCCGGGCGGTGTGTCGGACTCGAACCGACTAAAACCACACGATGTGCCCTCTTTGCGCTTCTATATTAGGATGGGTCCAGGTTGTTATCGCCTTCTGGACCCCTCCCAGCGCCGGCCCGCTCCTGGCGCGGGCTCCGTCTCAAATTCTCCTCTCTTTATATAGTCAACGTCCGGCACACGCGGATGCCGCCCCCTCGCGGCTGGCCAAACTAATGCGGGTGGAGGGGAAAACCCATCCCGTCCACCCGCGGCCACACTCAGGGAGGCATGAGGCGCAGGTGAGCGCGCCTCCGCCGCCCGGTTTGCCTGCGGCGGATCGGAGGTCGTCCTCCCGGGCCTTCTCCGCCGCTTCCTTCTGCGAGATTACCTCCTCGCGAAAGGTTGCGACCGCGGTAAAAACACTGTCGCTACCGGCCATGGAGCGAACTACGGCCGGTAGCGAGAGATCCGCTCCGATGACTGCAATGAGGGTCCGGCGCTGCGTCGCCCATGCGGGGCAGACCGCCAGCGTGTGCTGGGCCGAGTCCTCACTGCAGTCGCAGTGGTGGCAGGCGGGACTCGATTCCCTTCTAGCGACCGAGTGCAAGTACTTTCCGAAGCACCCGTGCCCGGAAAGCACCTGCGTCAGCCGGAAGGTAAGGGTCCCGTGCTGCCGCCCTGCCCACTAGGCGATGACCGGCTGGAGAGCCTCCACGGTGGCGAAGCCAGCGCGTGGAGTCTCCAGCCGGAACGACCACCTGAACATGGTGGCTCGGCGAGCGGCTTCGCGCAACTCGCGCACGTCTTCGGGCGGAGGGCGAAATCCGCTCTCCGCCCGGAAGTCAGCCACTCGCCGATAGACTTCGGCGAGCACTTCCGCCTCCAGATCCCACGGGGGTGTTCCGGCCAAGGCGCAAGCCGCCTCGGTGGACACCGTGCGGTATCCGCGTATGGCTCTGGCCGCCAATATCCTCTGGGGGCGCCAGAGGCGCGCCCTATTCGGGGCGGTCAGAGCCGCCACCCACACCGGTGAACCATAAAGCGCCATGGACCGGACAACCCCCGCGTACAGCCGCCTCGTTGGAACACTGGCTCCGCCCAAATTGGGCAAAAGTCGCCCTAGGGCGGAGGCAGTGTCCACCAGCTTCGGACCAAGCTGTCGGAAGTGCTCTTCGAAGAGCCACCTACCGTCTAGGACCAGACCCAGGTACCTCATCTGGGCCCGGACCGGTACGAGGACCGAGCCGACCTCGATTGAGGCGCCGGCGGGTGGACCACGACGAGGCCCATGAAATAATAGGGCCTCCGTCTTATCCAGGGCCACCCGCAAACCCAACGCCTCAATGCGCCCGACCACCTGGGAAACTCCCGTGGCGGCCAGGCGCGCCGCCTCCTGGAAGTTAGCCCCGCAGCCATCTAACCTAACCCAATGAAGTTCGATTATGCCAACTCGGAGTAATAGATTGCTATTAATTACCTAAGAATTATGTCCTGTTCTTATACATTTCCCATAAGACATAATATATAAAATATTATTAACTCGATTGTATTTTCTTTTTCCAAATTTAGATTCATCGATTTGGACTATTTTTCCGGGGCCACCAATCTTTCCAACTATTTCATTTTTGTCAATTTTATGACGTCGTTGTAGCTCAATTTTTTTGAATATGCATATAATGGATAGAAAACATACACCAAATCCGACTGTCCGTGTGGTGACGGATTAAGAATACAGAGTGTCACCACCCCTATTCATCCCGTGGGTGTCGTAAAAGGCGACTAAGGGAGCAAACTACGCAGGACAACAGCACTGCAGAGAGAAGGAAAACTTGACACAAACAATATACCAACCCGTCTGGCTAGCGTGGTATAGTAGGCCAAAACCTCCTTTCTAAGGAGAGGCCTATGTCCAGCAGTGGACTAGTATAGGCTGTTGATGTGATGTGATACACCAAATCAATTTTAATATTTTCAAAAAATGTCCCGTTATTGCGTGGTATTTTAGATTTAGATTTACAATTGCCTTTGGTGCAACACCAAGAACCAAATGACCTGTTGGTCGATTTGGCTATTTTCATGGGAGTGCGATGTGTTCTGCATAATTTTTGAGTCTGCACCTATCCATTTTCTTCGGCGAATGCCACACACTGCTCATTGGTGCCCAATTTTTTTATTATTCTCGCCAAATTTTACATCATAAGAAGCTCTTCTGTGTAGAGATGTCGATCGAGAAAGGGCCCGTCGTCCTCGAAAACATCTTCATATACTGCCGATGCTCCACCAAGGCCCGAACTCGTAGACGGTCCCGGTTCCGGGTGTCCACTTTCACTACTTCCAGACGCCATTGCAAGCTGCGATAGCTTTATTTCAGTGTCCAAAAGTGAGTAAGTCGAGGTCGTACAGTAAAGCAATCCAAACAGATTCCAAGAACGTAGCCAAGTCGTAGAAAAAACACAAATCGATACGGAAGAACACATTCACTTATTATACTCGAAAGCAAAGGAATGACGCACATATTTGACATTAGCTGTCAATAGCATCCATCCAAGATGGCGGGTTGCGTTTCGTTTCACGTTTTTCACATAAAACCTAAAAATGACATTTGGAAAACTGTACTAAAGCATAAAAATTACGTTCCGTTTTGCATAATTGCAAGAGTATTTAAGAATTTTTGGAAATTGTTTAAAAATATTTTAGGCAGCCAAAATTACTGTGGGGGGATCAAGACTAACTCCCTTAAGCCCCCTACACCACAAATACCCTCAAATTCAGGCGACTCGTTTTAAAATCCAACCCGAAATTCCCTCACTGAGAAGCCAGAACCCTTCAGGGATATCTTAGACTTCCAGACCGCCAATCTAGTCTCCGCGGTGGTAAATCTCACTAATATTGGCCGACGATGTTCTTTAGATGGAGCACCAATGCGATAACAATGCCTGATATTTGGGCGTGAGATGTCTTTTTTATTCATCTTTGTATTAATTATGTCGAGAAGAGTTGTCTCACAATCCTCTTTGATAGACACGACACGATGCTGACAGAATGTTTCTTTTGGTAATGTATGGATCAGCTTTCGCAAATGCTGAAAATTGCGATTTCTCAGTTTCTGGGTTCCATTTCAAACCCATAACAGAGGACTGCTTAGAAAAATCTTGCGTTTGACTAATGGTAGGTATATCAGCGAAAATATCTGGAGCGTTTGTCCGAAACTTTCGCAAATGAAAACAGGCTTCAGATAGTTTAAGAATGACTCCTTGAACAACATTCTTTAACTTGGATTTATTATTTGAACTAGTTCTCAAATCGTCAACATAAAATCCATGTTTAATGACATCAGCAACGGTTTCATCAGTGCACTCTTCGGCGAGCTGCACGAGGCATCTTGTGATCAGGTAAGGAGCTGAGGCGGTCCCATATGTGACAGTTTTCAGTTGTAGTGTTTTAAAGGGTTTATGTCGTGTCATCTCTCCGCAATATCAGCTGTAAATTGCGTTGAGAATCGTCAATCATAACCTGTCGGTACATTTTCTTAATGTCGCCAGTAACAACATAAGTATTCTGTCTAAAACGCAACAAGATTGACAGCCAGGTCATCCTGCACCCTGAAGCTACAACCTGAATATCGTTCAAAGAATTATCTGTGGGTGTTTTGCATGACGCGTCAAACACAACTCTTAAACGCGTCGTCTCACTGGAGGAATAATCGCATGGTGTGGAATGTAATAACCAAATGACGGTGGAGTTTGTAACTCGGATAAATGCCCCAAATGCTCGTATTCATAAATAAATTCTTTTGATTGGTTTTGTTTAACTTCCTTTCTAAATTAACAAACAGCCTTTAAGCAATGTGGTAAGAATCTCCCAAAGCCTCTTCAGGATTCTTGCGTAATGGCATCTGTTGTAACTAAGATAAGATAAGATAAGATAAGATAAGATAAGATAAGATAAAGTTTATTTTCTCTTCCACAAAGATTACTTAATACTAGCTTATTACAGTAATTGCTCAAGACCATTGTGGGAGACTGGCATCTGCACTAGGGAACCCTGTCACACAGATTGCCAGGCCCCCCATAGTACAAAGTTTGTATCATGCTTATGTCTAGTTATTGGCAAAAGAAAAATTAAAAAAAATATAATAAAAAAAAGACAAAAATAAAAAATACACATAAAACATCTTGCCAGTTAAAACATTTAGTCATTAGTTTTATTTTTATGAGTATGCGCTTTCGTGTGTGCGTGTGTGCGCCCGTGTGTGTATGGGTGTGTGTATATTTGTGTATGTGTGTATGTTCGTGTATGTGTGTGTGTATGTTTGTGTATGTGTGTGTGCGTATATTGCTTTAAGAGCTTAGGTTTTATTTTGCGATAGTTAGTAATTTTTCAGTAGATTCGTAGTTGTATTCTAAAAGATGTGAAGTAAGTACTTGCTTACATTTAACCCTGGTTAAAGGATATAAATTAAGGACAGAATTGAGTTTGTTATATAAATAATTACCTAGGAAACTGTAGCTGCGTTGGGAGAGGCTACTTTTACATAATATTTTAGGGCAAACTTTAGTTTTAATTCGTTTGTGAGACTGTAAAGTAGGTTGATAGATTATCTCTGAGTGTTTGCGCAGTATAGTGTTGAGGACGAAGAGTTGACGGACCGTTAGTACCTTGCATTTTGCGTAAAGTTCGTTTGTTGAATGGAAAAAAGGAAGGCAATGTGCAACTTTGAGGACTGCTCTTTGTGCACGTTCTAATTTTATCATATGGGTTTTTGAGGCTCCTCCCCATACAGTAACACAATATGTCAGTAATGATTGACATAGTGCGAGGTACGTAGTCCGAAGCACCTTCTCGTCGGCAACGCCTCGTAGGTTCTTAAAGATATATATGAGTTTCCTAACACGTTTTGCTAATAGGTCGATGTGTAAATTATAATTTAAATTTTTATCAATAACTATACCAAGATACTTAATCGAGTCAACATTTTGCAATTTAGGGCATTCACATATTTTTGAGAGGTTATTGTTACATGTATGGGCTGAGATGTAAAGATCTGGGTTAATGTTATTGGAATGGTTTGATAGAGCAAATGCAATGTATTTGGTTTTGTCTGTATTAAGTTTAAGTAGGTTGTCTCTGAGCCAAGTAGTCACCCGTGTAAAACCAACCTGGGCGAATTGGAAGACTTCCTCCCAAGTGTCACCATAAAACAGGAGAGCTGTATCGTCCGCAAAAGTAATAATGTTTCCATTAGTGAGTTTAAGTTCGCAAAGGTCGTTTATAAAGATTAAAAAAAGGGTAGGGCCTAAAATGCTCCCTTGAGGAATTGAGGAGTTTGTAATTTCATGTTCATCACTTATGCAATCCCCAACTTTAACACGTTGCGATCTACCAGTTAAATAGCTTTTAAAAAGATCGAGCTGAGTTCCACGGACTCCAAGATGTTCCAGTTTCCTTAGCAGCAGAGGCGTGGAGACAGTGTCAAAAGCCTTTGCGATATCAAGGAATATAGTTAGTACTTTCTTCTTGTTGTCAAGCTTCGCGACTATAGTATCAGTGAGCCGATGAACTGCATCACCACAAGATCTAGCATTACGGAAGCCGTATTGATTTTCCGAAAGTATTTTTTTTGTTTCTAAATATTTGGTTAATTGTTTATTAATAATTTTTTCCAAGACTTTTGATAGAGTAGGCAAAATTGATATTGGTCGATAATTGGTGACACTATCTCTACTGCCACTTTTGTGGATTGGATGCACAAGTGATTTTTTGAGAGTCGAAGGAAATACTCCCGTAGACAGACAGACATTGCAAATATAAGTAATAGGCTCTGCTAGTATATTTAAATATCTTTTCAGTATGCCACTAGGAATATCATCTATTCCCAATGAGCAATTAGCTCTTAGTGAAGACACGATATTTGCAACCTCTCGAGTATCCGTTGGAAGTAATACAAACGAAGAATGCTTTGAGTGTCGGAAGTAGGGCTGAGAAGTAATTGGGCAAGTTCGTGTGTTTGTATTGTCGAGTGACAATCCTACCCGTACAAAATACTCATTAAGACAATTAATTGAAGCCAAAGGATTTGTTGGATCAATCAGGTCTGTAGATGGAGTGCTTTGTTTTTTAGTGCATGTGATTGATTTAATTTGCTTCCATAACATTTTTTAAGGCACGTGCCTTAGTTACAACAGCAAGATGTACATACTCGGGCGGCATTGCTCTGCTGTCCGTGATACTGTCCAGTTCATACTAATTGATACGCTGATTATATGATAATATAATACGGTAAAGTCGTTCTTATTTATCGTCCTTATCTCATACGAGAATCCAACTTGGTGTCAGAAGTGGGATCGAAAGAAGAATCGTAGCGAAGAAATGATGTCGAAATCAAAAAATGGAGGTAGTCAAGATGGCCGCGAGGTAAATTTCAATACGGCGATAAAATAGCTGCAATCATCGTCGGATACCACTAATAACAATGTGCAAGCGTGGAAAAAGCGGTGGAAGCAACTAGAGTTGTAATTGTTGGCCACTGGTCTGCAAACTCAGGTGAGAAGCAAAAGATCGCAATATTTTTACACCTAATAGGAGAAAAAGGTCTCAACATATTTAACAGATATGGACATCGAAGACACTACATTGTGTCAAGTCCAGATTCGATGATTTCTTCAAGCCACAAAAAAAATTAACAATGTGTCGCTA
Organism: Arctia plantaginis; assembly: GCA_902825455.1. NCBI lineage: Eukaryota > Metazoa > Arthropoda > Insecta > Lepidoptera > Erebidae > Arctia > Arctia plantaginis. The sequence continues at coordinate 11,493 of CADEBD010000420.1, forward strand.
CATATTTTTCACACGTAGGCAGTCAAAATCCGAATTCATCGAGGAATTCCTAACAGATCTTGAGAACAAGAGCCAAGATTGGCACGCTCAGGGAGTCTTATTAGGGATATTTTCATAGCTAATTTACATGTAGATTTAGCACACGTCCGTCAGAGTTGTTTTTTATTTTTGTTTTCGTCGATATTACGGCTGTAAACTGGTTTTTTATTGTATCCAAGGCTTTGCCCAAGACAGGATAATCATGCACTCGTGCTCTATTAAAGAATGTGGTGCAAGAAAAAACAATAATAACACAAGAGCCAAGATTGCAAATTTGGCACGCTCAGGTAGTCTCTTATTAGGGATATTTTCATAGCTAATTTACATGTAGATTTAGCACACGTCCGTTAGAGCCTGTTACAGGAACAAAGACTTATGAAAGGATGCGCGAGCTGGCGATGACGATCATTGTCGCACAGCAAGATGCTGAAAAAATTGTCAAGGAGTCCACCAGCGAAAACTTCATGAATCTACGTCGCAGGAGCCGTAGTCGAGGGAAAAGTCGACAGCGAGCTCCAGTCACCCAGCAAAGGTTCGACACAAGAAGATCCACCAGTCCTCAGAAGCGCTTGAAGGTGTGCAGCCACTGTGGGCAGTCTCACCGATACAAGTGCCCGGCTCAAGGAGTGCAATGCAGGTGATGTAATCATTTTGGTCATTTTGCTAAAAATTGTTATAAAACTAAAAAAGTCGGTAGTTAGAAAAAAATTAATACAGTCAGTCATTGTAACAATAATCAATTGTTTTAATCTTAAGTTGTCAAGCACATTCAAGTCGTCGCAGTCATAAAAGTAGTCTTTGTCAATTTAACCCACACAAAAGTCAGTCTCAACAGTATCACACCAGTCATCACTGTCATAGTCGCAATAGTCCAATGAGGAAGTAAATACATATGGAGTGGCCCTATTCTACTATACTAACAATACATTTTACAAATATATGTATATAAGATCGACACATCTACACCAAAAAGTATTACATCTCCTTTTTACTTATTATGTAAACCTTAGTGAGAAAAAAGAGATAAACATAGTTAAGTGAGTTCTAATATTGGCAACACTTTCGAGTGATGTCATGAACTTGTCAATTTGTGACCGCCGTCGCCATTTTAGGTACCAAGTTTCGAGACAATGGCGGACTGTCTGTAGGTGTGTTAAAGCGAGAGTATTGATTTTATAGGTTATTTCCCGTATTTTGGCAAATAATTTCATATTGTGCTTTCGAAGTCGTGTTTGTGTGGTTCTGTTTCAGGAATAATCTTTAATAAGGTTAGTGTATATCAACACAAGACCCCCCTGATGGGGGCGGTGTATTAGCCACTGATAAACCCCAAGCTGTTAAGCGCCAGTCGAACTCAGTTTTTCCCGTCGACTTCGATGGGAAGAAAATACGTTCTCCAGCTGAATCGATTCAATCCATTTTCTCTAAACTTCATCAACTCCCCAATTGTCTTACAAAATAATTTTGTGGCAAAGATTCCTCGCTTCCAAATATTTCTTATGGGTGCTGTTAGGGATATCCCTACTGAGTGGACTCTGGAGGAGCTAGTATCTGGTATCTCTGTCCCTAAAAATTGTGGAGAGGTTGTTCGAGCTGGACGCCTTAATGTAAAAAATAGAAAAGATGGATCTTCCGTTTGGGTCCCATCAAACTCCGTGGTACTTACGTTTCTCGGTCAGAGTCTTCCAGAAAAAAAATATTGTTTTAATGCATCTCTGCCGGTGTCTCTTTAACAGTTACCCACCATTCAATGTAGGATTTTTTGTCGATTTGGCCACATTGCTAAACAATGTAGGTCCCAGCATAAATGTGCTCAGCCACATTCTGGTGACTCCTGCCTGATTCCTGACTCGGAAGTATCTTGTTTTTTATGTCGTGGTGGTAGCCATTGTGCTACTGATAACAGATGTCCCGAACATGACAGACAAAAATCAATCAAAATTGTTATGTCTCAGGAAAATCTAAGCTACATGGAAGCATCAGCTGGATTTCCACAATTTACCAAGCGGCTATATTCTGAGGCTGCTGCCAGCCCCAAATCCCCTGCTAATTTCCCTCAATCTCATCCATTCTTCATACCTCTCTCATCTGCTTCTCCTTCTAAATCCTACAAAAAAACAGTTACCCTTCCCCCTCGCCGTATATCTACTTTTTTTGTTTGGGACTAATCCCACCCACACGCCCACCACTGTAACTCCTGTACACCAGGATCCACAGCAGTGACCCACGAACACACCGAGTTATGACACTCGGGAAGTCCCAGGAAGAAATTAAACTGTCTTGGAACCCGCAACGAAATTAATCAGAAGAAAATTGGAGGAGTTGGAAATACAGTAAATCCACTTCCCTCCTTAGCAAAGCGGGAGACAAAATGAAGTAAAAATGGGCATACACCCTTTTAAACAGGGAAGCACCACGGCCACAAATATTACGGGTCCTACGTAAGCTATGTTTGATTTCTATAATATGTATGGCAGAATCGCCTAAACGCACGGAAATTCACCCTAGTTGACACAAGATCCCCATAGTATACCGCCCCAGATGTCACCTGCAAGCTATTCAGCATTATATTACGTTCATTATACCAAAGACTACATTCCCAGAGGATATGATGAGCAGACTGTTCATAGTGAGAGTTAGGTGTTGAGCATTGACACAATGGTGACTCGACTAATTTAAATGAATAAAGCTTGCTCTTAAAGTTACCATGACCCGTAAGAAATTGAGCGACACAGTGATCCACCTCAAGCCATATCCTCGACAACCGTTCGCGAACAGATGGAAAGAATTGGTAAAGATGGCGCCCCTTGGATGATTCATCCCAGCGTTGTTGCCATTCGTCTATGAGGTCGTTATAGACATCGGGCTGCTGTTGAAGCAATCTTGTAATTTTACCGCGATCCCGCGCGCCCAAAAAATCGCATTCCATGTTTTGTTGTCTTGAATAGTACATGGCTGCACGTCTCTGCACCTCGAGATCGACCGGAAGCACACCCGCCAACACCGGCAAAGCCTCAGTGCTAACCGTCCTATATGCCTTACACAAGAATATCAGTGCAAGTCGTTGGCCTTGTAACAGTTTGCGACGGACAGCGCCTACGGTCGCCCTATCGGCCCATACAGGTGCACCATAGCACATAGAACCTAAATAAGTAGCTCCGTATATGATCTTTAATGTATTAAATGATAGACCCCATGTCGCAGTTGATATCCTTGTCAATGCACAGAAACTCTTTTTAGACTTTTCATTAACTATTTTAATATGTTCGATAAATGAAAAGTTTCTTTCTAAAACTAATCCTAGATAACACACTGTGGTTTTATTTTTTACAGTAACATTGTTAAATCTAATGCTCGGCGGTGATTTGAGGTTACCTTTTAAAAGTAGCTGGAAGGTTTTGTTGGGTGCAAAAGTTAAGCGATTACGTTCACCCCATTGAGATATCAAGTTCAAACATCTATTGGCTAATCTCTCAAGCCCCGCCCTAGTCTCAGATTCCACCAGTAATAAGCCGTCATCAGCATACGCGTTCAGAGTACATCCGGATGGTATTGGTATCGCAAGAAAATCGTCGAAGCCGATATTCCACAAGTATGGACCTAGCACCGATCCCTGAGGACATCCCATTGTAAGCGCCTTCGACACAGAATGATGACCAAGTCTTAGTTTAGTTGTACCTTGTGAAAAGTACGAAGAGATAAGGGAATAAATATTTTTAAAGCACCCCCGTGATTTTAATTTCAGCAACAGCATGGGCCACCATGCGTTGTCGAAGGCGCCAGATATATCTAAGAAAATAGCCAGCACGTATTGAAATTTTGACCCTGTGACAAACTTTCTAACCGATATAACAGCGTCAGTTGTCGATTTACCCAACGTAAATCCAAATTGTCTATCATGAAATTTGACTCCACCTGGCAGAAGCCGGGGCACTACAAGACGTTCTAAAAGCTTTCCCAACGATGGTAACAATGTGATTGGTCGGTAGGATTTAGGATCATCCGGTGGCTTGTCGCCACTTTTTGGTATTATACGAATATTACCGCACCGCCATATACGAGGAAATATTCCTTCAGCAATGCAACGTTTAAAGACAGTGAAAATCGTGTCACCCGAAAGTTTACAAGCTTCTTTTATCATTTTGTTAGATATTTTATCATCGCCCGAAGCCTTGTTTAGCGGCAAGGATCTAATGATACCGAGAAATTCGTCTGAAGATGGTAAATCAGACATTGGAGATAGTGGTGGTTCGATGGCCCACTGCCTGATCTGTCGGTGATGATCAGTGTCGTTCTCCGGTCGATCGTCAGGTACGAGTGAGTCTAAAAGATATTCTGCTGTTTGTTCTACTCCTGTGGTATATCTGTTATTAATTTTGATGTTCTGTATGTATGCAAGGTCGATTGATCTATTTGCTTTAAATTCGTGATACAAAGGTGACCACGGGCCCTCTCTATCGAGTTTATCAACAAGTTTCTGAATTAAGTTTCCCTTGGATTTTTCCACAGCAGCTCTGTAGTGGGACCTGGCAACTCTAAGAGCAATGAGAGCATTGTTGTACAAATCTCCTGTTACGTTATGTTTTTTAATAGTGTTTAATTTTCTACGAGCTTTCCGGTAGCTTCTACGTAGTTCGGCTAATCTATCATTCCACCAATCACATCTACGAGTGTTAGTGATAGATCCGCGACCAATAGTTACATCAGCGCAGTATGTAAAAGTTTCTGATAGTATTTCTGCGCTTTCCTCAGCTGATAAACTACTGCGACTGAAGTCTTTGGTATGAGTTGCAAAGAGTGAACCAAACAAAGCCCAATTCGCACCTTTAGTTTTATATCTAAAATTATAGGGAGCCTTTTGTGGATCCTGTGCAACCCTTGGTATGAATTCGTACACGATCAAGCGGTGATCACTACAGGATGCGTCCGGAAGGACACGCCATCCGGATATCGAGACGTCGCCGCGCGTAAGCGTCACGTCAATAGAAGACTCACCCATTGGGTTGCAAAAAGTTGGTGGTGCATCGGGGGTATTGTGAATAATAAGATTCATTTCCGCAATGAAATCTTCAACCGCACAACGTCGAACCGTGTCGGTTGAACGCAACTTGCCATACCATAATGAAGATGACGCATTGACATCAGCGCCAATGATAATTTTATGTCCCACGAGGAACTGCAAGACGTAACGTAAGTGATGTAAGTGAGGATCAATAGGATGTGAATATTGAAAATAGCAGCTCACTACGTAAACCTTACAGGTAGAGGATGAGATCTCAGCAACGGCGCAGTGTGACGTCATAAGATTACGCAAAGATGTTACCGTAAAATTAGAACTTGCAACATATATCCCAGCCTGCGAACGGCAGTCAAGCTGTACTACATTACGACGCAAGTGAGCGCTCTGATATTGTTCTTGTAAAAGGACAATGTCTAACTTTTGTTCTAAAATTAAACGGTCTAATTCTGATGTAGCTATTTTATCGTTATGAAGATTTAACTGGCCTATCGAAATATTATTCATTACTTAGTAAGTTCCTCTTTAAACTTTTTTTTTTTTTTTTTTTTTTTTTTTTTTTTTTTTTTTTTAAACTAAGTTAAACTATTCAGTAATTGGTATTTAATATTAGCTGTTCCAGTTTTAATTTGTATGTGGCACAGTCGTATGAACCGCATCGATGGTCAGATGGTTTTTTGAACCGCTTACACTGTGCGCACGTGGGCTTAAAATCTGGTGTGTCTTTATCTGGACAAGCTCGCGTTTCGTGTGCGGCGGCGCAATTAGCACAAGTAGGGGTTTTAATGGTGCAAAACTTTTGTACATGACCGAATTGCTGACAATTTAAGCAACGAACTACTTCTATATCGTCTATGAATCTACATGTGGCCCAGTCTATATAAAGTTTATCTTTTGTGTTGGCTAGATGTTTCCGAACTGCTGCCTCTAATTCTAAGCCTATCCATTGACGCCCATTTTCTAGTTTACGATGCCTAACAATTTTGGCTGACTTAATAAAATCGTTCTCACTTAATTTTAATTCGTCCTTGATATTCTGACGGTATAAGGCTGTTAGGAAGGCACGATCTTCCATAGAACCGGGTACGTCTTTTACAATTATACGGGGCCTACGGCCTTTCGGTTTTTCTAAGCGCAACCCTACTGATTTAATGGCGTCCACAGATTCCAGTTTCTTAAGCTGCCGTTCGTTAGCTACACGTAACACGACGCCTGCCTTAGAGGTTTTTTTAACGCCTACAATTTGAAATCCCTCATCGCTCGGTTTAATAGCCTTCATGAGAGCTTGTTTTGTTGCTGACGAGGTCGCATAGTCCGCTAGGCGTTCCGTAGTGGGATAGGCAATGACACAAGGCCTAGGAACGCGCGCTTCAGTAGGTACCGGGCACGGAGCAGATTTAGGTGGTAATCGAAGCTTAAGTTTGTCCGCGTACGTTAAACTCGTTTGTTGAGTTGCGATACCCTCCATTTGTCGCTCAAAATTCGCTAACTTCGTTTCGTTGCTAGAGGATTTTATTGCTAACAAAGATACGATACCGGTAATTCGTTGAGTAATATCCATAATCGCCGTTTTATTACCTACATTCATCCGAGATCCCTGATCATTAACTAATTCATTAATTTTTGCTAAATAATCAGTGGCCTGTGATACTAAGTCACAGTAGTTGTACTCCCCACAGTTATCACGACCAGTAGGAGACGAAACATTACTACTTAAGTCCGAATTAATAACGCGCCTACGGCTACTGTCTTTCGGCGAGAAACCAGTAGGTGACATTTCGATAAATGTCCTTTTCCCGGTTGGTGTTAGAAATTCACTTGTACCGCCGGGGTCCGGCAACTCGCTAACGACCGACATAGCCAAACAAAGACACACCAAACAACAATTTCAAAAGGAACAGGTTTAAAAATAAATAACACGCAGAGAAAAATCAATATAAACAAAGGATACCTCCTACCCACTTTTAGAAAGAAAATAAATTTACTCACCAATAGTCGTAATAAAATAATTCAGCACTATATTACTGTTTAAAAACAATAAAAACTTACTGACTTTCTTTAAAACACTATACACAACCTTTAGCCGCCCGCAAGCCGAAAACTAGTCGCAGAAAAAACAGAAAACAATATTTAAATTGTTAGCACATGAAGTCACACGTTAGTCGCACGGCGCCGCGAAGGGAAGTGATCTACTTCTATCTACTTCTATCTATCTACTTCTGGGAAGACATATGATATTCATGCTCATAATACCATTACCCAGTCCCCAACTTCTATCCATCCTAATGGTTGTTGTCTTACACCCCCTACTGAAACAAGTCCCCTTGCCCAAATGACAATTTTGTGCAGCTCCTTCTTTGCTCTTTGATTAACATGCTGTCTAAAATGTCAGATGCCCTACCGTACGACGTTGCAGTTCTTGTTGAACAATTACTTTCGGTTATCACTAAAAATAACACTTCCAATGGCTCTCCAGGTCCTCCAATGGAACTTTAGGAGTATCCGGCGTAATAAACAAGATATCTCTTATTTAATCAACCAACATAAACCTGTTATGTTTGCAGTCTCAGAAACCTGGTTGAAGCCTGATTTCCATTTTAGGATTTAAATAAATGATGGTTATGCCGCTTGCGCTTTGTTGGTCAATAGGAATATCTCATTCTCTCAAATCGCATTACCAAATCATTCTCCTGGCTTAAATATTGTTGCCTTCAGAGCTTTTAATATTTCCTTTGTCTCTGTGTACATCCCCCATCCCAACACAAACATTTTTTTTTAATTTAAAACAATTTTTCTAGCTATTCCTTCCCCTATGATAGTTCTAGGTGACTTTAACTGCCATCACACTCTATGGGGCTCTCCCTGTATTGACTCACACTCTTCTATCTTACTTGATGCTATGGATGATTGTAACTTGTGCATTCTTAATGATGGATCTGCAACCCGTAGGGTTTCTCCTTCCCAAAATATTAGTGTCCCAGATCTTTCACTATCTTCTCCTGCCCTATTATCCCACCTATCCTGGTCTCCCCTACCTAACTCCCTTGGTAGTGATCACTTCCCTATTCTAATCTCTTACTCCTCCTCTGCTTCATATGTCCCCCAAACACTACATCCCCTTCTCAAATATAGAGTTTCCCAAGCCAATTGGGACGAATTTGCAACTTCAATGGATTCAAATTTAGCCTCTCTCCCTCAAATTAATTTCTCTAATTTTCTTCTTCTTTATGACCAATTTATTGCTTCACTTTACTCAGCTCTATCCCCCTAACAATAACAATCTTCCCGTAAATTGACTTCTTCTCCCCCTTGGTGGGATTCTGAATGTACTGCCAGTGTTAAGAAGCGTAACGGGCTAAGAACAAATTTGCTTCATCCCTCTCAATCGGACTTCCTCAATTTTAAAAAGATCTCTGCTAGCACAACTAGACTTCTTTCTGCTAAGAAATCTTCAGGATGACGTACCTTTTGTGAGTCTTTATCTCCTCGCACTAGTCTCTCACTTGTATGGAAGAAATTCAAGACTTTCCGTAAACTTCTTAATGACTCCAACATATCTAGCAATGATCCTCATTCATTTCTCCACGACTTCCTTAGCCAACTGGCTCCTCCATATGCTCCTTAATATGATTATTTTCCCCCTTCCTATTCTTCTTTTCCAGATTCCTCTCAAAATACTATGGATGATCCCTTTTCTTTTACAGAATTATCCTATGCCCTAGATAATCTATATGATTCCTCTCCTGGCATTGACGGTATCCCTTACTCTTTTATTCGTAAATCCTCCAATTCTTGCAAAAAATTCTTCCTTAGCACCTCAATGCCATCTTTTATTCTGGTCAAATACCTGACTCTTGGAAGACCCAAATTATCATCCCTGTTCTGAAACCTGCTAGAGATCCTAAAGATTCGTCTTCCTATCGTCCTATTGCGCTTTCCTCAGTGCTGGCTAAAATCATGAAAACATTAATTAAATTTAGACTTGAATGGATTCTGGAACACAAGGAATTATTAGCTAAAAATCAGTTTGGCTTTAGAAAGGGTTTAGGCACTTTAGATAGCCTCAGCATCCTTACCTCTGTCTACCTAATTCGCCTCGCTTTCTCTTGCAACGAGAATGTAATCGGGGTGTTCCTGGACATCTCTGCAGCCTATGACAATGTACATCTTCCTCTTCTCAGGCAGAAAATACTACAGCTGAGTATTCCAGCGAGGATGGTTCACGTCATCTGCAATATGCTCATGTGTCATTCTATTTCTATTCGTCATCAGGGTTCCCTTCTCCCTCCCCGTCTCGTATGGAAAGGCCTTCCGCAAGGTTCAGTGCTTAGTCCCATCCTTTATAATATTTATACTTATGACTTAGACCAGTCTGTCAGCTCTTTCTGTAAAGTCCTTCAATATGCTGATGATGTTGCCTTATATTTTAAGTCATCTTCCTTCTGTACTGCCACTTCCCGATTAAATTCCGCTCTTTATTATCTGAACGTTTGGCTTTTAGACCACAATCTTTCTCTTTCTGTTACTAAATGTAGTGCCCTTGTTTTCACTCGTAAACGTAATATCCCTGATATAAACCTCTCTGTTGCAGGTGAATTAATCCCAATAAAAGATAACGTAAAGTTTTTAGGCCTCATTCTCGATTCTAAATTATCAGGTATTCAGCATCTAAACCATGCCACTAAGAAGAGTGAAAGGGGTGTAAACGTTATGCGGGCCCTATCTGGGGTCCGTTGGGGCTCCCACCCTTTTTGCCAAAAACTCTTATAAAATGCCATAGTTCGCAGTCACTTTGATTATGCTTCTTTCCCTCTAGAACCATGCAATAAAATTGCTCTTTCTAAGCTACAACTAATCCAGTCTAAGTGCCTCCGAATCATTACTATGAAATGCTCTCCAGTAAACGCTCTCCAAGTTGAATGCTTAGAACCCCCTCTTCACCTTCGTCGCCAATTCCTAGCTGACAGATACTTCTTCAATGCAGCCCAAATTAATTCCCATCCCCTTCTTCCAATTTTGCTTCAACTTTCTAGTCTGGCCACCACCTCATTGTACTTGAGACACAAGCCCTTCCCTTTACTCCTTAATTCCTTTATTAAAATGAAAGATCTATCTGATCCTATCTTACAATCCTCTTTAAATCCTGTCTTTGAGCTAGACTATAATTCTTTAACTTTTCAACCTAAAATCATCCTTGACTTTGGCATCAATAAACATTCTCCGACAGCCAACCAAAGTTTTCTTCACATCATTGCAGAGGACTGGTCTAATTGGGTTACGCTTTATACGTATGCATAAAAACTTTCTTCAGATTCATTTGTGGGTTGTGCAGTTTGGATCCCCAAATTTAAAATTATATTAAGCTATAAATGCTCTTCCTACAGTTCTATCTTTTCAGGAGAACCTATTGCCCTATTAGAAGCGGTCTCCTATGTCGAATCTCATAAACTTGACAAGTCTCTTATTTTGTCAGATTCTTTGAGCTGCCTACAAGATCTTTTAAAAAATCCCTTCAAAGCTCGCAATAATTTTCCTATTATCCTTAAAATTAAAGAGGTTCTTCACAGGTGCCTATTGTCCGGTATTGAAGTAGTTCTAGCGTGGATCCCCAGTCATTCAGGTATAGCAGGCAATGAAACTGCGGACTCCTGCGCCAAAACAGCAGCTCAGACTGGATGCACGTCCCACAAATTCTGTTTCGCCCGAGATCTGCGTTCCCTAGCCAAACTTTCATTGACTGAGTCCTGGAATAATACATGGCAAATTAGTAAAATGACCAAGGGTAAATTTTACGGCTCTCTTCAACCCTTAATTCCTTCTAGATCCTGGTCCTTCAAACAAAAACATGTTAGTAAGTCAGCCACCTCTACTATAATTCGTTTACGATTAGGATTTGTCAGTACCCCAGTTTTTCTTGCCAAAATTCCAGTTCGTGATCACTCCCTATGTGAGTGCGGTCTCGACGAAGGTACTCTAGAACATATTTTCTTCTCTTGTCCCAAATTAGTTGTACCTCTGTATGATCTACTTCCTCAACAAATATCCCGACCCGTTAATTTGGCTTATCTCTTAACTCTAGTTCATACCCCTTTTGTCAAGATCCTTTATCACTTTATTCGTATAAATAAAATAAATTTATAATATTTCCTAATACATACAAGTACATACTTTTACTACTATACCTTAAAAAAAAAATATTTTTTTTGTTTTGTCTCTCTCTGTCCCACAGAACCACAAACAGAAACTGTCGAAATCACAACAATTTCCGCTTGTTATTCAAATATTTTCAACCTATCAACTAATCAATCTACCTCCCACCTTGACGTTGGCAGAATCATAGATATCCGATGGAGCCATTGAATTAAAAGAAGAAGAAGTTTTGAGACATATCTGCTGTCAAACGGTTGTTGTTGTGTTTTCGTCGATATTACGCAAAAATGTTTAGCCAAATGTATAAATATTATAATGTCAAGGATAACAATTGGTTAAGTAATGACAGAACGGGAAAAAAACGTGTTTTGTAAAAAAATGATTTTGTATCATTCTGCCCCACTAACGGGGCCATTAGATACATCATGAGAAGTACTTTAATACAAATTGAAAGTTGTATGTAATTTTTTAAATTATAAGATTTTCTTGAATTTTTTTTTTTTTTATTGTGAAGATATCATAATCAATCTTACAAATTACTTGTTACTTAACCAAATTAACAGTTTCGAATATTTTTAAGTCTTTAAAACAGAATTGCTAAAACTCCTATCTATCCTTTGAATTACAAATAAAACTCAAAAAGGAAAAAACAAAACAATCGTAAAACTCTTATATATACTATATTATTTGTATAATAAAGTTAATATTATTAAGAACGATCATATTGCACATTGTACGCACTTAAATCGTCTGAAAAAGTATACACAGATGATGTTCGAGCTGTGCCTTTTGTGAAATTTGGTTTAGGCAATTGTAAAACAACATCTCCAAAATCAATGCTTGCTTTGTCTTCCTTTTCTGGGAAAAGAAAAATATAAGCCCTAGGATTTTTTCTGAGATACACTTAATATTAAGTTAAATTATATTTAGAAATTACTTTAGCCATATAATGAACTACAGATTTCTTGTTTTCAAATTTAATAAGAACGAAATCCCCAATATTTATATTTTCCGGATTATTAACGTCAAACTCTTCTCCATCTTCTTCGTCTGACTCTTTATCATCATCATCATCACTTAATTTCAGCAACTCATTCGCACTAGGATCAGAATCTGACAATGGCTTCAAAGGAGCACAGACTTTCACATATTATGTTATTATTAATCTGAAAGCCTAACAGGCTATCCTTTGAAAGTGGTGAAACATTAAGAGGTGGAATAACATTTGCAGATGTATCAAAATCCGATCTATCATCTAATGGGTCTGTTTGTGTCTCGTCTATTTTACAGCTTTCAGCAATAATTTCATCATTTTTACTTCTTTCCGGCTCCACAAAAACGACTTCCTGTCTCTCTGTTTCCTGACTATTTTCTTTGTATTCTTCTTGAGAACTCTCCTTGAGAACGTCCCCAAATGCAAGTCGGTTGAATAGCCAAATTCCTGGCTTTGAAAAGCCGCTTGTGATGTTTTTGGGTGTAAAAGATTCCAAAAGGGCAGATTTAGAAAGTTCAGCTATGTTATAATATGGATAAAGTCTTCCCAATATTTTGAATGTGCCAATCATGAAAAGCTACTTTCAGTTTGCTTTTAAATGGAGCAAAAACGATGACATCCAGCGGTTGTAATTTGTGTGACGTATGTTTGGGCAAAGAAAGATAGATAATCCCATTCTCACAACAATAGTTGACAGCTGCAATAGAAATATGTGACTCGTGGTTGTCACAAATAATTAGAATTGGGTTATCGTTAGTGCACGAAATTTGGCGTTGAATATGTTGAAGAACTTGTGTTCGGTAAGAAACAAAGTAAACCAATTTCTTCGGTTTAAGAGCTGTATTTATCATAAAGGAGTTACAATAGTATTCGCTAGCCATCTTGTCAAGTATATAATAAAAACGGAAACGTCAATAGTGTCGGTCTGTCGGTCGGAGCATAGACAAAAAAGATGATCTATGATTGTTTAGTCGAGTCGCGTAAACGGCCCGAACGTCCTCCCGGGCGTTGAAAGACGTCGAGAAGGCGTCGAGGAGTCTTTCAAGAGCTTGCTGTTGGTAGCAGACATATGCGGTTAAGGACTCTGCGCACTAAACCCTGCGCAGTGTTGATATCCGCGACGCGTGGTAATCCGTCGGGTCCATAGAACAGCTTCTCCACTCTGCCAAGGTGCCAGCATAACGGAGGTGTAGAGTCTTCCTTGATTAGGACCAGATCATTCAACTTTAACTCTGCAGACTTGTTTCGCCATTTAGTCCGTTGCTGCAGTTCAGCAATGTATTCGTTCGACCAGCGCTTCCAAAAATGCCTGGGGTGCTCTAGGCGTCTGTAGCTGTCGAGACGATGAAAATTGGCATCTAGAAGACATGGTGACGGAAGCGAGGTAAGAGGTCTGCCGATCAGAAAGTGCCCCGGAGTAAGAGGAGTAAAATCATTGGGTGAAGGACTAAGAGGGCATAGAGGATGGCTGTTTATTTATTTATTTGGTCAGCCAACGATTATTACACTAAACATTACAGAATTGACTTAAAGACTAAACATGTGTGAGTGCAATAATCACTTACAGGCTAACACCACATGCACTTAAAGTAACGGTTTTACAAGTTTAAAATAAATAGGATATAGGTAAATTATTAATTTAACATGATTAAAAACAAGCATAACAACAAAACAACCATTAATTAATTAGCAATTAAATTAAATTAAATTAATTCCGTTTTTTTGTAAGGAAAGAAAATATTAAAATAACAATTCAGATGAAGTTCAATAAAATAATTTACAATTCATTCAAAGTGATTGTAAGTGTTTAGGATTGCCTCTACTTGGGTAAATACAGAAGATAGTTCCTCAAACGTTAGGTGAGTGGTTTTAAGGACTCTATTGATATGCCTTTTGGCTGCGGCGACTCCGGCCTCCCACAATCCACCAAAGCTAGGAGCGTATGAGAAGCGGAATTCAATCCCCCGACCAGGTGCAAAATCAATCAGAGTGTCTTTGTATAATTTAAACAAGTCTTTGATCTCTTTCTCTTTGGTCTTCCCTCTGAAGCGTCTACAAGTGAGGCACTCTCGATATACGCGTCTGGCTATATTTCGACCGCCTATAGGCCAGCAGCGCTCGCGTATTGAAGCGAGCATCTGTTTAGGTCCAACATGGAAAAGTCTGTTATGTTCATGCTGAAAAATCAGTTTAGTTAGGCGATTGTCGGATTTTAAAACGATAGAATGTCTCTTGTCATATGGATAGAAAGATGTATCGATTCGCCCACCAACTCTAAGAGTTCCAGTACCGTCTAGAAATTGATTGAGAGAAATTAGAGCAACATGTGATTTTAAAGGTTTTTCATTAGATAAGAGCTCTATCTCTTTAGAGAATGACTTACGCTGTGACATTTTTATTAGATGAGTCATGGCATTATGCCTTTCGTCGGTCGATAAGGGACCGGTAAGTTTGCTTGTAGGGTGTCTAGAGTTGTGTATAAATCTTAGCATTCTCGCTAATGTATTTTGTACGACAGGTAGGCTAGAATATTTATCTAAATCTATAAGTTCGCACGCTAGTGCAGCCTCTCCGACGAAAGCGGGTTGAGCTTTCAGTTCAGGTAAGTCGACCGAGCACAACGGCTCCACTGGCCACGCTTCTTCAGGCTGCGCTAGAAAACTAGGTCCATGCCACCATAAAGGATTGTGTATTTGATCGGGATCTACACCACGATTGACCAGATCAAATGGATTGTCCGATGTTCCAATCTTTCGCCATTGAGAATCCTCAGTGAGATCGTTGATGACCGCCACTCGGTTCGCAACAAATGCTTTAGTTTTGTTAGGAGACCTAATCCACCCTAAGACGACACTAGAGTCGGTCCAGTAGATCAGTCGTGAAATTGAATGTCTTAACGCTTGTACAACGGTATTTGTTAACTGACAGCCAAGAACAGCGGCACAGAGTTCCAGCCTGGCACAAACTAGAGAAACGTTGATGTTACCTTCAACATCAAGGGATCTCGAGTAGATTGTAGAACCATATGCCTTTTGAGATGCGTCGTTGAAACAGTGAAGTTCTATGGTAGAGAGATTATCAATTAGTACGCATCTCGGAATTTTGAGCGTAGAGAGCCTTGAAAGTTTATCTGTAAATTTTAGCCAAGATTGTGCTACGTTGTGGGGTACCGGTTCATCCCAGTCTAGTTTGAGGCTCCATAAATGCTGGAGCAACATTTTAGGTTTGATTGTACACAGAGACAGAAGCCCAAGTGGGTCAAAGATTTTGAAGGTCGATGATAGTATCGAGCGTTTGGTCAAAACATCTGGCTGCGAATATTGAATGTCGAAAGTAAATTCATCAGAGGATGGTGTCCAGCCTACACCTAAGGTGCTAGTAGCGTTGCTGATCATGAGGTTGCGATCCTCAAGATTGATGGAAGTTGCAGACAGTAGATCCGGTAAGTTGGAACGGTATTTACGGAGATGGAAACCATAATCAGCTAACTCGGTAGAAACTGATTGCTGGATGTATAGCAAATCAGCTTGAGTTTCGGCACCGGTAAGCAGGTCATCACACATAAAATCCCCCTGAATGATTTCCCTTATAAGGAGTCAGTGCATTCTTGACCGACTTGGTATATGCATCGTGTAGCGAGAAAGCTCGCACTAGCGAAACCGTAAGTTACTGTGTTTAATTGAAGGGCTTGTATATGATCAGCTTCATGCTCTCGCCACAAGATTTGTTGAAGATAATGATCTAACTCTCTCACATAAACAGCTCGAAACATCTTCTCGATATCTGCGCAGAACACGTATTTGTGTTGTCGAAAACGTACAAGAATATTAAAAAGGGACTCCTGAATACACGGTCCAACCATCTGTAGGTCGTTGACTGCAACGCCAGAAGTTGTCTTGGAATTTGCCTCGAAAACAACACGCGTTTTAGGAGATTCGCTAGTTTCCTTTACAACAGGATGGTGCGGTAGGTACTAGGCGTTTGATGTAGGTTGGTAGGCAGTTTGCTTAGGTGACCGAGAGCCTCATACTCACGTATGAAGTCGGTATAAGCTTTTTTAGTTTTAGGTTGTTTGCGAAAGCGAGCTTCTAAGCCCATTAGGCGCTTCTTAGCTAAGCTGTAGGAGTCTCCTAATGCAATGGCGTCCCCGCGAAGAGGTAAAGCCACACAGAAATGACCATCAGGAGTACGTGTAGTATTAGCCATAAAGTGTTGTTCGCATAGTTTTTCCTCGTTAGTGAGGGCTTTGGTTTGTGGGAAATTTTCTAGCTCCCAGAATTTGGACAGTTCGTCTTGTAAGTTAGATTGTGATTTGTCCCTTAAAAGAAAGTTGCACAGTACCTTTCTAGTCTCGCTGATAGGTTTAGGATTAAAGATAGGTCCAGCTATAAGCCAACCAAGCTTAGAGCTTCTTAGACTAGGATTTTTCGGCCCTAGGGAATGTTGGTTTGAACCTATAATGTCCCAGAACAAGTCTGCTCCGATGAGCATATCAATCGGACCTGCCCGGTTGAAGTCTGGGTCAGCGAGTTGGTACTTGGATAGAGATAGGTGCTGGATACCGAATGATGGCAAGACAAGGCAAGACACTGCGACGCTAAACTCGTTATCGCCGGATTGTAGCTGTATAGCGCAGCGTTCTTTAGTGATTTTTAGTGGTGTATTACCGATACCGACTACCTCAGTATTAGACGACTGGAGTGAAAGGTTGAGTCTTTGCACTACAGCTTCGGTTATGAATGTAGACTGACTTCCACAGTCAAGAAGAGCACGCACTACGGCTGTCTCCCCGGATATAGGATTAGTCACCTGAACTTTGGCGGTACATAATAATACCTCAGGCGATGATTGAATAGACATGGATACTGACTCACCCACAGTAGGTGAGTTGTTAGGTATAATGGACTTACAGAGGAGAGTGCTGTGTCGCCGTTTGCAGACACGACAAAAAACTAGCAGCTTGCACTCTAGGGCCTTATGGCCAGCCTTTAAGCAGTTTATACATAGGTTGTGGGAGGCTATTATTTGATCAGCACGGGACCCTTTCCTTCCGGCTGACGCAGGTGCTTTCCGGGCACGGTTGCTTCGGAAAGTACCTGTACTCGATCGCTAGGAGGGAATAGAGTCCCGCCTGCCACCACTGCGACTGCAGTGAGGACTCGGCCCAGCACACGCTGGCGGTCTGCCCCGCATGGGCGACGCAGCGCCGGGCCCTCACTGCAGTCATCGGATCGGATCTCTCGCTACCGGCCGTAATTCGCTCCATGGCCGGTAGCGTCAGTGTTTTTACCGCGGTCGCAACCTTCTGCGAGGAGGTTATCTCGCAGAAGGAGGCGGCGGAGAAGGCCCGGGAGGACGACCTCCTTTCGGACCCGATCCGCCGCCGGCGAACCGGGCGGAGGAGGCGCGCTCACCTGCGCCTCATACCGCCCTGAGGGTGGCCGCGGGTGGACGGGATGGGTTCTCCCCTCCACCCGCATTAGTTTGGCCAGCCGCGAGGGGGCGGCGTCCGCGTGTGCCGGACGTCGCCTAAAGATCGGAAAAATTTGGAGACGGAGCCCGCAACAGGAGCGGGCCGGCGCTGGGAGGGGTCCAGAAAGCGATAACTACCTGGACGTCCCGCCGAACGAGAGCCCCGGCGGGGTGACGGTCCGAGGGGATTTCCGTTAAAAAAAAAAAAAAAAAAAAGCTACTATTTGATGCCTTTCGTCCACAGGCTTGTCCTTAAAAGCGGCACATTCGAAAATGCGGTGATCGCCCTTGCATGCTGCACAATGCAGCTTGGAACTGAAATGAGAGGATTTTTTTTCCTTAAGCGAGGTGGTAACTAATGCTTTAGTTTGTTGACCCCTGTGGTTATAGGTAGGATTATATTTTAGTTTATCAGGTTTATCCTGTTTGGATCGCTGGTATGAAGTTTCAAGCACGTCAGCACGGCTCTTGAGAAATGAAAAGAACTGATCTAAGGTGGGTATGTCAGGTAAGTGATTTCTATGTTCTTCCTACTTGATGTAGGTATTGTTATCTAGCTTATTCACGATTTGATAGATCATAAGCACATCACATTTATCGGTAGGCAAATCCAAGCTATTTAGAGCTCGCAGGTTCTTTGTAATGTGGTCAATAATAAACCGTAGAGACTTGTCGGTTTCACGAACTGAGTCAATGTTGAAAAGCGACTTTAAATGGTTGTTGATCAACTGACGTTTATTGTCATAGCGCTCACACAGAATCTTCCATACCTCATGGTAGTTTAGATCAGAAATCTCAAGGTTAGAAATTACTCGAGCTGCCTCACCCTGTAGGTAGGAGCTCAAGTAGTGAAACTTGTGTACATTTTTAATAGTATCATTTTGGTGTACCAAAGATGTAAAAATGTCTTTGAATTCGATCCACTTGTGGTAAGATCCTTCGAAGGTAGGAATTTTTATTTCTGGTAGGCGAAACCCCAGCATATTGCCAGCATTATGCGAATTATGACAGCACGATTGATGAGAAGAAGAGTTATGGTTAGGCGTTGAAGTGTTACCTTTCTCTAATAATGTTTTTGCAAAGGCAATGGAATGGTAAAAATCTGTTTCAACTGAGTCGCGTATAGCTAGCTCAGCCTCTAGTTTATCTACGCTTAAAATTTCTATTTGATTTTGCACCTCATCAAATTCAATGAACAACGCCTCAAATCTTGATAGTTTCATCGCAAGCTTGCTTAGTTCAATTGCAGAAATATTTTCTAATGTATCTAAAACATCTAAACTATTTTTAAATTTAGTCACGCGTCCCTTAATGGAACTACGCTTCGCGCTTAACTCCTTTAAACTATCCTCCAACATGCTTGCGACCAAACGCAATCAAAGATTAAGTTATTGATAAGAATGTAAACAAACTTGCACACGACACGCTCCCTGCTTTGTTTTACTGTGGGTAGCGCGCTCACGCAGGCAGGTGCGGGATGCGAGCAGAGCGGTTTTGAGCGAAGGATGTCATGCAGCACTGGTATAGATTGGTGTGACAAGCTTAGAAACAGTTTAGAAGCAGCTACTTTGTGCTGGAGGGCTATAAAGGGCAAGCTATGTAGTTATTTATAGTTGTAATTGACTCGGGATAGGTTATTATGCATAAATACTCGTTACATAAAAAGGTAGGCTAATGGCAAATGTAGTTATTGTGACAAAATGTTCAATGGGATAAAGCTAGTACACTTGGTAGGTAAAATATTATTTAGGTTGAATATAGGTTGTAATTAATGGTTAACAAGACATTACAATGACGTGCATTTGGGGTTTTAAGTACCTATTAACGAACTGTCGCTTAACATGGATGCGATGCTATGGGGCAAAAGTATAGGTAGGCATAGCATGGCTAGAACAAGGCAACAGCTATTAAAATAAGTAACCCAAGTAGAAGGGTATTAGGTAAATAGGTAAAGGAACGGGCTCACTATGTAGGGATGGTCCGCTTCGGCACGTTGACCTTGGTCACGCATACGGCTTGAATTGCGCGGCAACGCTCGCACGCCAGGCACGTTTATCAGCTCGGCGCGGCTTGTTGTCTGGACCACTTGCGTCTTGAGCCGGTTTTCGTAGAAAGACGTGCGTCGCGTCGTATGGTGGACGCCACGCGGTTGCACGTGTCGTCATGTAGGCTACTTCATCTCGAAGTAACCTGCTTGGTATTTGATTGCAGGTCCTGTCACGGTCGCCAGTTTTTGTTCGGTAAGGAACAAAGTAAACCAATTTCTTCGGTTTAAGAGCTGTATTTATCATAAAGGAGTTACAATAGTATTCGCTAGCCATCTTGTCAAGTATATAATAAAAACGGAAAGAAGAAAGAAGAGGAAAGAAGTGTCGGTCTGTCGGTCGGAGCATAGACAAAAAAGATGATCTATGATTGTTTAGTCGAGTCGCGTAAACGGTCCGAACAATTATTAATTATAAAAATAACATTAATAATAATTTTTAAAACTAATACATTTTGTCATTGTTATAGTTTCTTTTCACATTAAGAAGACTATAACAACGGTCAGTTGCTTTGACAACAATATCATCTAGCCTTACACCTGCTGCACATGAGACAGGCTAGAACAAAGCAAAAGACTTCAGCAGTTCAACTCAATCAGTTCACCACAATTACATCGTGTGTACATATTTCCTTAGGATATCAATATACATAGAGGACAATTTTGGAGTCAAAACCACATGTTACATATTAATTATTATTAATAATATTCAACAATAAGAAAATACATAAGAAAGTTAATCATTGTTAGGCACTACATCTTCGTCAACCCATTCACCTGGCCATAGCCGCAATTTATCTTTAGCTACAGTAATGTTCCTTAAATTACGAATCCCTCTAAGTGAATAACTATCCTTGGGGAGGATAGCAGTTATTTCATATGGTCCCTTGAATCTGGGAATGAGTTTATCATGCCTCCGATGATCTTGATTTACATATACTATATTGCCAATCTCAAAAACCTTATTGTCTCGTCTTACAATGTCAAATCGAGTTTTGAATTTTTTTTTTGTTCATTGTAGCTTTGATGGAATTGCAATCGGTAAAAATTTTAAATTTAAGACCTAATAGATATACTCTAAAATGCTTTAATGCGTTGTAGATTGCTAAAGTTTCCAAATCATAAGAGCAATACTTAGACTCTGCGGGTGAAGTTCTTTTACTAAAGTAGGCTACGACTTTCTTGACATTTTCTTCTCTTTGTACTAGTATTGCTCCATATCCTAATGAACTGGCATCAGTGTAAAGTTCTGTCTGCAATTTTGGATCGAAAACAGTAAGCAAGGGTTTCGTGGACAAATGTCTTATAACATAATCCCTAGCCGCATCCTGTTCGGGATACCATTCCCATTTTGTGTTATTTTTGGTCAAATTGGTGATACAAGATGTGCGAGTAGCAAAAGCCGGAATGAATTTGCGAAAGTAACTTGCAAGACTTCTTCATCTTGTGATATAGTTCGACCTAGATACTCAATGCTTTCAACAAAAAACTTACACTTTTTTAGATTTATAGTAAATCCTGAATTGCATAAAGCCTGAATAGTCAGCTCTAAATATTGAAGACCCTCCTCTATGGTTAAAAAAGGAATAAGAATATCATCTATGTATACTAAAATAAACTTTAAGTGATGAACAGCTTTTGTGATGGCTCTTTGAAACACAGACGGTCCATTACAAATACCAAATGGCATTTTCAGAAATTCGTAATGGCCATCCGGTGTAACAAAAGCCGTGTATTTTATAGTAGACTCTATTCTGATGAAACGGGAATTTGGTAAAAACCATTTTTCATATCTATAGAAATAAGAATTTTGCTTTACCTAGCATGTCTATTTGTCTTCAATGAGAGGGAGTGGGTATCTATCCTTTTCTACAATTCTATGTAATGATCGATAATCAACACATAATCTATCGCTGCCATCTTTATTCTTTACTAAAATTACCGGATTTGCAAAAGAGGAGTCACTTTCACGGATTTTGTTTTGTTTCAAAAGGTCTTGAACAATTTTATTAACCTTCTCTCTCTATCAGTGCTAGGCGATATGGACGGTAGTTAACTATCACATTTTTAACCAAACTTAATCTTAATTCGCCGGTTTTCACAGTACTAGTTTCATCCAAGACAGAAGGGTATTTTGTGAAAATATTTTTTATTCTTTCTTGTAATGCTGAATCTAAATGTTTGATTTTAGAAGTTAATTCACTTAATTCGGTCGAAGTAGTGCATATGTTTACTTCTGCCTTGGTTTCAACCGCCTTTCTAGAGAAACGGCTTCCTAAAGAATCGGTGATAATCTCTACATATTGGTACTTGACAGCGTTTCTACCTATGAGTAGATTGTAATGAAAATCATAATCCCTGACAACATGTACATCAAGTTCTATACTAACACCTTCACATTGAATGACCACAGTAATTACAGCAAAAGCATGGATTTTATTAAGTCCTATTCCTCTTAAATACATGGATATTGGTGAAAAATGGCATCCGAGTCGTTTTGCAATTGATTCTCTTATTAAACTACAATTTGCTCCTGTATCTATCAAGGAATCAATGGGTATACCATTAATAAAAATACGTGTCAGATTTAGTTTGGCTTTTCTAAAAAATTGACTTCCTTAGTAGGGACGACAGTTATTGAAGCAGCGCTGGATGATTCTGCTCGCTGCTTATAATAGCAAACTGCCTCGGTATGGCCAACCCTTTTGCAATAAGTACAGATTTTCGTACGAAATTCAGTAGGTTTAAGGGAATTGTGGAGTTTTATTAAGAATCCTTGAAGAAGAGTGACCTGACTTACTTTTTGGACACTGAGATTGCAAATGGCCGACTTGATTACAAGCAAAACATTTCCTTTCGCCGTTGAGCTTTAGGCGTTTTGCTGATAATGGGCCCGAATCAGTGTTTTCTAAGGATCTCTTTTGGTTTTTACGTATATTTATTTATTTATTTGGAAACTTAATAGCTATGTTACATATATCATGGGTGAAGTTAAACATTTTTTAGACTCTTAGCCAATAATAAAGTTTCGCGACAAGTAAAAGAAAATTGCGTGCACCACTTAAACATAGGCAATTGTACGTATTATATACTATCTATAATTTAATTTATATTAGGTATATTGTGCAGAGTGAGAAGTATTCATAAAGAAAGCAACTTACAAAAACAATCTTAATTTGGACTCACAAGTATGATTGCAACTTTTTAGTTATTTGTCTTTTAAATGCACTTTTTGAGAGGTGGAAGATGTCGATCTCGTCAAAATTAATATTGTAACAGATGGGACTAATCCCACCCACACGCCCACCACTGTAACTCCTGTACACCAGGATCCACAGCAGTGACCCACGAACACACCGAGTTATGACACTCGGGAAGTCCCAGGAAGAAATTAAACTGTCTTGGAACCCGCAACGAAATTAATCAGAAGAAAATTGGAGGAGTTGGAAATACAGTAAATCCACTTCCCTCCTTAGCAAAGCGGGAGACAAAATGAAGTAAAAATGGGCATACACCCTTTTAAACAGGGAAGCACCACGGCCACAAATATTACGGGTCCTACGTAAGCTATGTTTGATTTCTATAATATGTATGGCAGAATCGCCTAAACGCACGGAAATTCACCCTAGTTGACACAAGATCCCCATAGTATACCGCCCCAGATGTCACCTGCAAGCTATTCAGCATTATATTACGTTCATTATACCAAAGACTACATTCCCAGAGGATATGATGAGCAGACTGTTCATAGTGAGAGTTAGGTGTTGAGCATTGACACAGTGGTGACTCGACTAATTTAAATGAATAAAGCTTGCTCTTAAAGTTACCATGACCCGTAAGAAATTGAGCGACACAGTGATCCACCTCAAGCCATATCCTCGACAACCGTTCGCGAACAGATGGAAAGAATTGGTAAAGATGGCGCCCCTTGGATGATTCATCCCAGCGTTGTTGCCATTCGTCTATGAGGTCGTTATAGACATCGGGCTGCTGTTGAAGCAATCTTGTAATTTTACCGCGATCCCGCGCGCCTAAAAAATCGCATTCCATGTTTTGTTGTCTTGAATAGTACATGGCTGCACGTCTCTGCACCTCGAGATCGACCGGAAGCACACCCGCCAACACCGGCAAAGCCTCAGTGCTAACCGTCCTATATGCCTTACACAAGAATATCAGTGCAAGTCGTTGGCCTTGTAACAGTTTGCGACGGACAGCGCCTACGGTCGCCCTATCGGCCCATACAGGTGCACCATAGCACATAGAACCTAAATAAGTAGCTCCGTATATGATCTTTAATGTATTAAATGATAGACCCCATGTCGCAGTTGATATCCTTGTCAATGCACAGAAACTCTTTTTAGACTTTTCATTAACTATTTTAATATGTTCGATAAATGAAAAGTTTCTTTCTAAAACTAATCCTAGATAACACACTGTGGTTTTATTTTTTACAGTAACATTGTTAAATCTAATGCTCGGCGGTGATTTGAGGTTACCTTTTAAAAGTAGCTGGAAGGTTTTGTTGGGTGCAAAAGTTAAGCGATTACGTTCACCCCATTGAGATATCAAGTTCAAACATCTATTGGCTAATCTCTCAAGCCCCGCCCTAGTATCAGATTCCACCAGTAATAAGCCGTCATCAGCATACGCGTTCAGAGTACATCCGGATGGTATTGGTATCGCAAGAAAATCGTCGAAGCCGATATTCCACAAGTATGGACCTAGCACCGATCCCTGAGGACATCCCATTGTAAGCGCCTTCGACACAGAATGATGACCAAGTCTTAGTTTAGTTGTACCTTGTGAAAAGTACGAAGAGATAAGGGAATAAATATTTTAAAGCACCCCCGTGATTTTAATTTCAGCAACAGCATGGGCCACCATGCGTTGTCGAAGGCGCCAGATATATCTAAGAAAATAGCCAGCACGTATTGAAATTTTGACCCTGTGACAAACTTTCTAACCGATATAACAGCGTCAGTTGTTGATTTACCCAACGTAAATCCAAATTGTCTATCATGAAATTTGACTCCACCTGGCAGAAGCCGGGGCACTACAAGACGTTCTAAAAGCTTTCCTAACGATGGTAACAATGTGATTGGTCGGTAGGATTTAGGATCATCCGGTGGCTTGTCGCCACTTTTTGGTATTATACGAATATTACCGCACCGCCATATACGAGGAAATATTCCTTCAGCAATGCAACGTTTAAAGACAGTGAAAATCGTGTCACCCGAAAGTTTACAAGCTTCTTTTATCATTTTGTTAGATATTTTATCATCGCCCGAAGCCTTGTTTAGCGGCAAGGATCTAATGATACCGAGAAATTCGTCTGAAGATGGTAAATCAGACATTGGAGATTGTGGTGGTTCGATGGCCCACTGCCTGATCTGTCGGTGATGACCAGTGTCGTTCTCCGGTCGATCGTCAGGTACGAGTGAGTCTAAAAGATATTCTGCTGTTTGTTCTACTCCTGTGGTATATCTGTTATTAATTTTGATGTTCTGTATGTATGCAAGGTCGATTGATCTATTTGCTTTAAATTCGTGATACAAAGGTGACCACGGGCCCTCTCTATCGAGTTTATCAACAAGTTTCTGAATTAAGTTTCCCTTGGATTTTTCCACAGCAGCTCTGTAGTGGGACCTGGCAACTCTAAGAGCAATGAGAGCATTGTTGTACAAATCTCCTGTTACGTTATGTTTTTTAATAGTGTTTAATTTTCTACGAGCTTTCCGGTAGCTTCTACGTAGTTCGGCTAATCTATCATTCCACCAATCACATCTACGAGTGTTAGTGATAGATCCGCGACCAATAGTTACATCAGCGCAGTATGTAAAAGTTTCTGATAGTATTTCTGCGCTTTCCTCAGCTGATAAACTACTGCGACTGAAGTCTTTGGTATGAGTTGCAAAGAGTGAACCAAACAAAGCCCAGTTCGCACCTTTAGTTTTATATCTAAAATTATAGGGAGCCTCTTGTGGATCCTGTGCAACCCTTGGTATGAATTCGTACACGATCAAGCGGTGATCACTACAGGATGCGTCCGGAAGGACACGCCATCCGGATATTGTAACAGATAGGCAAACGAGTGAGAACAGAATTCTTAGCATAATTGGTGCGGTGCAGAGGAACACTGAACAGGCGCGTATGTCTAGTACGAGCCCCGGGTGCATTCAAGCTAATATTAGAGAGAAGTTCGATACTATCAATTTCACCTCGAATGATGGCGAACAAAAAGTTCATGTCTAGTAACACACGCCTACTAGATAGAGGCAGCAGATCATAGTGCTTGCAGTCCTCAAGATATGATAAATGTCGTCTCCTTGTCTTAAAATTTAGATGTCTCACGAAACGTTTTTGAATTCTCTCAATTTTATCTGTGTATGTAACATATTGGGGAGACCAAACAGGACTGCCATAGTCAAGTACACTTTGCACGTATGCGCGGTAAACAGTTTTAAGGCAGTTGATATTCCTAAAGGGGAATGCCCATTTTCGGCCATGAAACGCACAACAATTTGCTTTTTTTAGAAAATAACATCTTATTTTCTGTTTATTAATTGGGGTATTCATTTATCCTGACAGGTCTGCAACATTTAAACAGAAAATAAAAGCACCGAAAAGATAAAAGTGAAATTACGTTAATCCGTATTTCATTGGTTTTTGGCAAAATATTAAGTGTTCCCAATTACTAATTTCGTTCAAAAAATCGATTATTTATGAAGCGATTATTATTATTTATGATGTCGGCTGTGTTTGGAAGAAAATAGCGCTAGGAAGCGCTTGTAAGCAAAATGGCGATCGCTAAGCGGAAAGCGCTGTCAAATGACACATATATTTTACTATATTTTGGACTGACATTATTATTTATTTTAATATTACTTGCACAAAACATCTTATAAATTCTACTTTTAAAACAAACAAAATAAATAAGCAAAATGGCGGATTGCAGCTACTGAAGTTAGAAAACGTGTCCTGGCCGAAAACTGTGTCAGCGCTAGTAAGCGCTTCCTAGCGCTATTTTCTGCCAAACACAGCCATTATTTTATGGCTATATTATTCGATTTTCGGTAATTATTATGATTTCATTGTGTTAGTGCTAATATTATTTATTTATTTATTGTTTATTTTAGGCATAATCGCCCATAAGGATGTAACAAAAGTTAAATTAAATTAAATTAATTTAAACTAATACACAAAAACTTCATACGCAAAACCCTTAAATTAATTTTTCAGCAGATAAACACGGCGGAATACAACAGATACTAACTGATTACCATAATCAAGTCAGGAAAGATGCATTGAGTCTTCTCAAGAGCCCGTAAAATAAATTAATATTCCTTATTTCGTTAATGATTATGATGTTACGATAATAATATAAGCGAATTGCTAGTTGAATTACCATAAACTCTTTAAATCATAGCAAAGACGCTACTGTACAATTTAATTGTCATTCTTATCTGTTCTTAAAAATACTTTTAAGATCTAATAAAATACATTAATATAGATAGATAGATATAATTTAAAAAAAACTAAAAGGCGTACAGAATTTAAAGGCACCTCGTAGATTATTATTTCATATGAAATTATATTTTACAAATAATTGATAACCATTTCCGATTTTATGGCTGTTAAGTGGCAACATCGAATGCAAGGACACAATCTGTCACCATTACGTGAAATCACAACTTCATTTGCACTTCTATTATTTGTTTGTTTTCTTACAATACCACTAATAAGCTTTCTAAATGGACTTCGACAATTTTTCTTACCCTACTGACCACGGCCTGAACATGGATCCCGCTCCCGCTTCTCACGATAACTCCCGCACGAACTTGGACTCAATATCCATTGAAAATGATGACCCCAGCTCTCACACCGGCCAGAGTTCTTCACAGCCCACAGTAAATCTTTCAAGAGGACATTCACGCTGTGTCAATTGTGGTATAAACGTCACACAGATGCGAAGACATTTGTTGGAAATAGAAGAAGTTCGAAATCTAATACAACAATGGGTTCGACCACAGTTGTTGTTTAGCCCAGTGGGCTGCATTGTTCTAACCATTTATCTAGTTTAATTTGATTTCGTATACTTCATTTATGGTTTAATTATTGTTTCAGTTGCAAATACTAGAAATAGTTCATCAGAATATGGAAACAAGACACAAATGGTGTATGATCATAAAATACCTAAGAACTACATATAACTTGATATTGTATGTGAGAATAACAATAAAATGATGAATAAGAAAAAATTGGAGTTATTTCTGAAAATTAAAATCATTTTATATCTTAAAAATCCCGACTTTTTTTAATACTAATTCCTTAAACATTTCATTCTTTAAATTGTATATTATCCTTTCCATATGCTTTTATATGTGTGCACCTAGGGCCAAAGTGTCTATGGGGAGTGGGCATTCCCCTTTAGCGCACGTACGCATAACGAAGCCTAGATTTCTGAATGCCTTACTGGTAATGGTGTCTATATGACGAGAAAAAAGCATTTTGGAATCCAACACCACCCCCAGGTCTCTTACATGATCTACCCTAGCGATAACATTATCACCGAATTTGTATGTGTACTTGATAGGACTTCTACGACGACTAAAACTTATGCACTGACATTTATCAATGTTAACCGTTATTTTATTGCGTTTATAATATGAGAACAATGCGTCCAGATCCCGTTGCACCAACTCACAGTCAAGTGTAGATTTAATTTTGAAATATATCTTTTTATCATCAGCATACATTAGATGCCTCGAATTATCAAAACACTTGTCTATGTCATACAAGTAAGCACAATAGAGAAGAGGCCCGAGGTGAGACCCCTGCGGTACTCCAGAGGAGATATTGATGAAATTAGATTTAAAGCCCCCCATAGTTACAGCTTGTGAGCGGTTCGTTAAGTACGACCTAATCCAACGCAATAAGTCTCCATGGATTCCTAATCTATATAATTTTGCCTGAATATGTCGCTGAAGTAATATGTCATGATGAACGCGGTCAAACGCCTTTTCAAAATCTGTATAAATAGCGTCAACTTGCCCAATGGACTCCATCCCACACAACACATAATCACAGAATAGAGCAAGGTTAGAGTTATTGAAACGACCCCTCACAAAACCATGCTGAGTATCTGGGATGCTCTGTGAAATGATAGGGTAAATGTTGTCGTATATAATTTTTTCGAAGATCTTACTTATTATAACAAGAATAGATATAGGACGATAATTTTTAATCAGTGACCTTGATCCTTTTTTATGGATAGGTATTATATGCGCTTTTTTCCACATGGACGGAAATATGCAATCCCGTAATGATTTTCTGAATATCAAAAATATAGGATATGACAGATTTTTAGCACATTTTGATAAAAGTATAGCAGGTATTCTGTCATAGCCGGGGCCTTTTGTCTTGTCGAGTGACGTCAACAAGTTGAGAACCATATCTTCCATTATATCTATTCCCGACAAAACATTAAGCCGAGTATCACAATCTGTACCAGACATGGTCTCAGAACCATCACAAGGCACATCGTTAAACACACTAAGAAAAAAACTGTTGAAAGCTAAGCAAACGGCCTGTCCTTCAGTAAAAGTAGCACCTTCCGATGTAAACTGGTTAGGGTATAGACTGCCGCCTCTCTTTGATATGATATTGAAAGAAGAGAGATAAGAGCAGCAGTTGTTGTTACGCTACTATTTAGAGAGGCCATCCTTACATCAACATCACTAATACCCCCACAAATTAATTCGATCAATTGTTCATCGGTTAAGGCGATTTTAGTGTTCCGAAATAACCTCAGTTTTTCTCTCGCATATTCTCCGTTAGAGTCCGCGGAGTCTGAATTATATAATACTGCCTTACTGAGTTTTTCGGACAAGTTTTTCCTTTCAGGAAAGGCATCGATGATATCAGCATGAAATTTTTCCCAGGATCTGCCTTCCGAAGGTTCCCATGATTCGAACCACGTCAAGGCAGAACCCTTCAGGGCCTTACCAGCTTTAGCTGCAGTCTTTATACTGCTCCACTTCAATTCCGATGCAAGTGTCTCGATACTGCAGCACCAGTTCTTGGCTCCACAGTCGTTTTTATCCGGGTCAAATAGTGGCAGAGCGATGTCATCATCCTTTTGATGTGTTGTAGAGACAGCGTCCCGGATCGCCTTGAGGAGTTCACTGATAACTTCAGAATCCATCCTAAAATAAAATATTTATTACTAGGAGCTGGAAATATCCCACTTCTGATGTTAGATTTTTGTTAATATACCCAGTTGGGATAAAAGTCAAGGAATAAATACTGAAAGTCAAGAATGAGTTTAAACTAGAAATTTATTAATAAATAAATATATGTAAGTAGTTTTGATTATTAATTATTCAATGTTTTAAAGTAATTATTTTAGCTTCTCGAATGAGCGATGTTATAATTAAAATGATAGATTAATGCTTTAAATTTACTATTATTTATTATCATAACAACTACTAGCATTATTAGTAATTTATATAAATAATCAATTTAATACCAATAACATTGCTATTTATATATTTACTTCTTAGTTACAACAAACACTAACATTATACATTATACTAATGTCAATGCCAATCTTCCCTAAAATAACTTAAAAAGCTAATAAATACTAATGTACAGACAAAACACAAATATTACACGTTATACTAATGTCAATGCCTGTTTACCATAAAAATAACGTATATAGCAAAAAAAAAAAAACTGTACTTAACTTATGTATCGATGTACCGTTCCGTAGCTGCCACACAACTGAACTGCCAACGTTTTACCCTACCATATTAGTAGTTTGAAAAAAATCAAAAATCAATCAGTACAACTTCCGTTAGCAATATTCATATAAAAATAATTTAAAGTTGATAAGTGCAAAATAAAAATAGGTTTCTAAATTAATAATTGTTTACAAAATAAGTATATCTTGTCACACGCACCACTGACGGATATCAGTCATGACATAGACAACTTCACTATACACTGTTAACCACAAAGTATTGACACTAGGCTCAGTGCTCCCATCTGAATAAATGAGAAAATCATTCATTCTCCGACAGGGCCATTCTGCAAATCAACGCGCTCTCGCGTTGCCCGTCTACTTCACAAAATAGGAAAGTAGACACCATTGGTTTCCACAACTCACCTGTACCACAGGCAGGTCTATGAACACGGACTAGTACTGAATCTTAGAGTGGCAATCATAACTCTACTAATGTGCTAAGCTCGAAAATTTTAGCAGTCATCCGTACAAAGAGAGAAGAATCAATCCGTATTTTGAGCAAAGCGTAAAAGCTTTCAGCACTTCCTCTGAATAAAGCGTTACGAATTTAAGTCCAGTTCAACCAATATCTTTCAGCCAAACCCTCGGACAAAGTGTCATAGCTTTCAGTCAAGTCTTCAGACAAAGCGTTTAAGTTTTCAGTTAAGTTCTTAGGCAAAGCGTTAATGCTTTCAGTCAAATCTTCAGACAAAACGTAAAGCTTTCAGTCAAATCTTCAGACAAAGCGTAAAGCTTTCAATCAGATCCTCAGACAAAGCGTAATAGCTTTCAATCAGATCTTCAGACAAAGCGTAACAGCTTTCAATCACATCTTAAGACAAAGCGTTACAGCTTTCAATCAGATCTTCAGACAAAGCGTAACAGCTTTCAATCAGATCTTCAGAAAAAGCGCAACAGCTTTCAATCAGATCTTCAGACAAAGCGTAACAGCTTTCAATCAGATCTTCAGAAAAAGCGCAACAGCTTTCAATCAGATCTTCAGACAAAGCGTAACAGCTTTCAATCAGATCTTCAGACAAAGCGTAACAGCTTTCAGTCTAGTTATCAGCCAAAGCGTAATAAGCTTTAGGGGTGTAATGTGTGTAATAAAACACATTCTGTTTACTAAGTCACAATCAACTTTAACTCAAAACTCCTCACCTCAGCAGAACCTTTTTTTTTTTTTTTTTTTTAACGTGTGGAAATCCCCTCGGACCGTCACCCCTCCGGGGTTTGCGGCGGGGTGGTGTGTCGGACTCGGACCGACTAAAACCACACGGTGTGCCACTCTGCGCCTGTAACAGGAGGGATCCGGGAACAGGTGTTATTAAGACATCCGGACCCCTCCTAGCGCCGGCCCGCTTCTGTTGCGGGCCCCATCTCAAAATTATCCTCTCTTTAGGCGACGTCCGGCACACGCAGACGCCGCCCCCTCGCGGCTGGCCAAACTAATGCGGGTGGAGGGGAAACCCACCCCGTCCACCCGCGGCCACACTCAGGGCGGCATGAGGCGGTGATAGGCGCGCCTCCGCCGCCCGGTTCGCCAGCGGCGGATCGGGTCCGAGTGGAGGTCGTCCTCCCGGGCCTTCTGCGAGATTACTTCCTCGCAGAAGGTTGCGACCGCGGTAAAACAACTGTCGCTACCGGCCATGGAGCGTACTACGGCCGGTAGCGAGAGATCCACTCCGATGACTGCAGTGAGGGCCCGGCGCTGCGTCGCCCATGCGGGGCAGACCGCTAGCGTGTGCTGGGCCGAGTCCTCACTGCAGTCGCAGTGGTGGCAGGCGGGACTCAGTTCCCTCCTAGCGACCGAGTGCAGGTACTTTCCGATGCAACCGTGCCCGGAAAGCACCTGCGTCAGCCGGAAGGAAAGGGTCCCGTGCTGCCGCCCTGCCCACTCGGCGATGAAAGCCGGCTGGAAAGCCTCCACGGCGGCGAAGCCAGCGCGTGGAGTCTCCAGCCGGAACGACCAACGAGCCATCGTGGCTCGGCGAGCGGCTTCGCGCCACTCGCGCACATCCTCGGGCGGAGGGCGAAATCCGCTCTCCGCCCGGGAGTCAGCCACTCGCCGATAAACTTCGGCGAGCACTTCCGCCTCCAAATCCCACGGGGGAGTTCCGGCCAACGCGCATGCCACCTCCGTCGAAACGGTGCGGTAACCGCGTATGGCTCTGACCGCCATTACCCTCTGAATGCCCTATTCTGGGCGGTCAGAGCCGCCGCCCACACCGGTGCACCGTACAGTGCCATTGACCGGACAACCCCCGTGTACAGCCGTCTTGTCGCGACGCTGGGTCCACCCAAATTGGGCAAAAGTCGCCCTAGGGCAGACGCAGCGCCGACCAGCTTTGGAGCAAGCTGTCGGAAGTGCTCGTCGAAGAGCCACCTCCCGTCGAGGATCAGGCCCAGATATTTCATCTGGGCCCGAACCGGTACGAGGACCGAGTTGACCACGATTAAGGCGCCAGGGGGTGGACCACGACGGGGCCCATGAAATAACAGGGCCTCCGTCTTATTTAGGGCCACCCGTAAGCCCAGCGCCTCAATGCGCCCGACCACCAGGGAGACTCCCCTTGTGGCCAGGCGCGCCGCCTCTTGGAAGTTTGACCCCCGGGCTGTCACCAGGGTATCGTCTGCGTAACAGATTACACCCAGCCCGGGGGGGAAATCGGCGCGAAAGGCCCAGTCGTACCCTATGTTCCACAAGAGGGGTCCAAGAACAGACCCCTGTGGAACACCGCACGACATGGGCCGACACCTCATATTACCCTCTCGGTCCTCGTACACGACGGTACGCTCCTCTAAATAGTCTGCCACTAGCCGCCTCAGGTACTTTAGCACCCCATGATAGTGGAGTGCTTCCCTGATGCAGCTGAATGGCAGACTATTGAATGCGTTGGCGATGTCTAATGACACCGCCAACAGCACGCCGCCACAGCTCACGGCCTCTTCGGTCACGGCCCTCAGGCGCAACACGGCGTCGACTGTCGAACGCCCCGCCCGAAAACCAAATTGGGCGTCCGACAGATCGGGGCCCACCTCGTAGAGGTGCCGGACGATGCGGGCAGAAAGAACCCTCTCAAACAATTTACCCGCCTCGTCCAGCAGCACGATGGGCCTATAGGCCGCGACCGAATCGGCAGGCCGTCCCGGCTTAGTCCTTAATAGGACCAGCTTCCCGCTCTTCCAGCACTCAGGGAAACGTCCCGACGCCAAGCTAGCGTCGAACACCTCCCCGAGGCGGTCTGCCATGTGGTTGAGGGCCAGGGCCAGCACTCGGGCCGGTACCCCGTCTGGCCCAGGGGCGGTGTTCTTGGAACGGATCCGTAGAACAGCCGCCCCTACCTCCGAATCCCGGACGGGCGGAACATCATCCTCCTCGTGCTCCCCGTCTTCTCCGGCCAAGGAGGCCATCGCCGGGGGAGTGTGTTCCGCTCGTTGCGGGAAAAGGCCCTCAACCACTTCTCGCAGGAAGCTGGGCTGGAGAGTCTCCGTAAGGGAGGGGCCCGACGCGCGGAGCTTTTGTCGCGCCGCGCGGTAAGGGCGACCCCAGGGGTCACGATTAAGACCCTTCAGCATCTCCTCTCTCTTTTCTTCTTTGGCGCGGCTAATGGCCAGCTTCAGAGTTTTCCGCGCCTGTCGGTACTCCTCATGAAGCCGGTCCTCCTCATCGTCTCCATGGTGACGCCGCCGACTGCGCGTGTAGGACCTCCGGGCACGTGTACAGGCCGCACGGAGGTCCGCCAGCTCCTGGGACCACCAGTAGACCTCCTTCCTTGGAGGCCGACGACCTCGAATGCGGGGCATGGCCGCATCGCAGATATGCGTAATCGCATCGCGAAAGCGACCAGCCCCCACGTCGACCTCCTCGGTCGGAGCCTGAGGAGACAGCCACGAGTGAATTATGGCTGCCTCTTCTAGTAGGTCCCGGTTCAGTCTAGCAACAGCCCACCGCGGAAAGCGGGATAAACGCCGCGCCACGTGACCCCTACTGGAGTCCTGGGTCCGGGAGAGCTCAAATCGGATATACAGATGATCCGAGACCGTCTCAACCTCTTCCAGGACACGCCAGTTCCTTACTCGTGCGGCGAGGGCAGGGGTAGCGAACGAAAGGTCCACTATCGACCCCCCCTGCTGTCGCACGCACGTGTTGGTGGAGCCTCTGTTGAGAAGACAGAGGCCCACCGAGGCCGCCCACTCCTCTACGGCCTCGCCCCTTGCGTCCGTCCTGGGGGAACCCCACGCAATGGACTTTGCGTTGAAGTCCCCAAGCACAAGGACGTGCCCAGACGCTAGTCGCCGTATCGAGGTCTCCAAGCTGGTTAGGAAAACCTCGAAGTCGTTCAAACTCCGGGGGAGAAATAAACACCATATATGGTGATCCCCCCCCACTCGGCGGCAACATATCCAGTGCCCTTGTCTCTTAGCGACAAGGGCGGGGAATGAGCCGCCGTGGAACCGACGACTGCCACGGAGCCGTCCCAGTCACCCATCCAGTTTGGACGGGGAGGTACAAAATAGGGCTCCGCGACTACGGCAACACCTATCGACCACTGTGCCATGGTTTGCAGGAAGAGATCCTGCGCCGCGGCACAGTGGTTCAGGTTCGTCTGGACCAGGAGTTTGGAGACTTGATCCATTACTGGATCGTCTCTACAACCTCCTCCATGGGCGACGACGTCGACGCAATATTTACGTCGGGGGTAGCCTGGGTCGACTGGCTAGCCCCTGACGTCTGCCGAGAACTGCGGGGAGGCTTGCAGCCTCTCTGCCCCATCTGGTGATTGGCGGGCTTATTGCCCGCCGCACACGCAGGGCAGTGAGGGGCGGCAGAGCATTCTGCCGCCTTATGCCCCGGTTGACCGCAGCGGAAACACAGTCCGCCGCAGTCAAAACAGCTGTCGCACTTGACGCGCGTGTGTCCCGATGCTAGGCATTTGTAGCACCTCATCGGTCTCGCCGCCAGGACTGTGATCCTGGCGCTCACGAAACCGATGAGCAGCCTGCCGGCCTCGGCCAATACTTTGGCCGACGCTACGGGACAGCTGACCCACACGGCGCCAAGCCCTCCTGGACCGGGGCGGATGATGCCGACCCTGACGTTGTCCGCGCTGCACCCCGTCTTCTCCCGGATTACAGCGCGGACATCTTCGGACGTTACGGAGTCGTCCAAGCCCGAGATGTGCAGCTCTGCGCACTTAGTAGGCCTGGCGATCTTTACACCATCCGTAGCTGTAAAGAGTCCCCGCAGCTTCTCGGCAAACGTGTCTGCCGTCTTAGCGCCTTCAGCCCCAGGGAACTCGAGGACTCGAGCTCCCGTCTGGGCGAGGCGCATCCTGACCCCGCCGTCCCAAAATCGTTGGCGAGGCTGTCCCGGGCCTTTTTAAAGACGGCCGCGTAGGACAGCCCGCCGTCAGCCGCCTCCGGATACACGGTCACCACTACAGCCGCGGTTTTGGGCGGCTGCAGCTTCCGCGGCCTCTTTATAGAGGCCGTTGCCACCGGTGGCGAAGGCTGGGCTTGGGCTGCTTTTTGGGCAGCCCTTTTGGCCCGCCTTCGGGACTTCTTGGAGCCCCTCGCCTCCTGCCAACCCTCGTTGGAGGGGGCAGGTGCGGAGGGGCCCGGCAGGGATGTCGGAGTGGGGAGCGGAGGGAATGCCACTCCGCACCTCGGCGCTGTTTTAGGCCCCGTCTTGGCCGGCGCCTGGGGATGTGCCTTGGCCGGCGCCTGGGCCGGTGCCTTGGCCGGCGCCTGGGCCGGTGCCTTGGCCCCCCTCCTCGGCTTTTGGGGAGCCGATGGAGTAGGGGCAGACGCCGCCGCCGCGTAAGAAACGCGGCCTCCCACCGCGGGGAGCGCGGTCGGAGCGGCGGCCTTAGGCCGCTGTGCCGACGCGAGCGGGGAAGCGGGCGAACTGAGCGCCCTCACAAACGAGCCCTTAAGGTTTACGGACTTGGTGGCCACCTTGTGGATGACGGCCACCGCCGCTTTCGCCCTCTCCTGCACGGACACGGGAGCCTGGGGGGCATTTCCCCCCACCGGCTCCCGAACCTTGAGCAGGAGATCCGCGATCTCCTCCTCCGCTACGGCCTCGCCGTCCACTCGTACATTCCTGTACGACTCCGCGTTTGAGAAAGCGGAGCCTGACGGGATCGAGACCGAGACCGGTTTGCGTGCCCTCCCTCGGCGGCTGCTTGCCACCTTCGGTGGCATCATCTCCTGGGACGTGTCGGTTTCCTCGTCCCTGGAGCGTCCGCGTTTCCGGCTGTCGCTTCGCTCCGCCTCCATGGCCTCCGCGTCATCCGACGAAACGGCGGATCCGGAACTTTCCGGATCCGGAATTTTCGTCTTCGCCTCGGGGCAACGTGGGCCCCTTCGGGCCCTTCAGCGACTTCAAGCCGCTTACTTCCACCCGAGGTCAGACACCGTGCTTGCCTTTCCACTCGGGCTTTCGCCCTGTTGGCGTTACGGGTCTTCTTGGACGGGTTTGGTTTTTTCGACGCTCTCTTCTTTGTCCTTACCAGGCTCCAGCCGGTTTCTTCCAGGCCGGGTCCCGCAGGCACGGGCATTGCTGCCCTCAAAGAGGAGAGGTCGATGGTCGACACTGGCTCCGTATTCTGGTTAGACACCAGAGGTGTCGCCAGAGTCGTGGATGGCGCTGCGATCGGGTTGTTTGCCTGAGCAGCAGCCAAAGGTGTATTTGTCGGGTTCACCCTTGGGTTGTTCACCCTGGGGTCAGCCGATTGGTGGTTTAGCCTGGCACTTGGGTTGTTCACCCTCGGTACCGGCTTGGTGGTTTTTTTTTGTGTTGTTTTTTTAGTATCCATAATGTGTTTGGTATACTATTCATCTCCTTGTCCTTCCACCCTCCTTGGAGCCCTCAAGTGGGGACGCCGCGGCAGAAGGCACACGACGCCAGAAGTGACAAGGAAATATAGAGCTCCCTCCCTGGCAGAAGGCAGGCCGAACTAGGTAGGAAGACTTGGTCGTCCCACCCGTCGTCCACCCCCACCAGGGAAGAGCTCTCGCCCAGCAGCCCTCTGACGGGATACTACAGCCGATTGACCAAAGGTGGCTAGCCTTCAGCCTCCCGTGTAAAGAGAAATCCAGGCCAAAGCAGTGTGTTGCCTTTCAGCTCAACTACCAGGATCCCTTCATCCTCCCTTACGGGTCCCCGCACACGGCACAAACATGCGGGTGGTTGCCCCCCCTCCCCCTCACTCTCAGTCTTTGTTGATAGTGAGGCCGCAGGCACCAACCACTTAGTGTCCGCAGTAGGTGTGGATGGGATAGGAAATGGGAAAGGATAGGTTTTGTGGGATGGAATTGCGTCTGGGTGTTTCTGTTATATCTGTTTCGTAGGGAATCAGACCTAAAACAGGCGGCAACCACGGGAAGGATGACACCCAGACTTGCCATGGGGATCTACACGACTGTTGCGCTCTCCCCCATGACCATTCGCCGTGCACGCCCTCCGGACAGGAGGGCGGGCGTACCAGGATTGGATCCGCTCCAGGCGATCTTGGCCTATTGGAGCACACCCAACCCCGCCCAACATATAATAAAACATATGTGTGATACATGTTTTGTGTACAAACAAGTATCACTTTGGAATCTTACAAAACCTAGTATTATTATCACTGAGTTGAATTTATCGTTCCAATACCTGGGTGATTTTTTTAAACCATACACTGTTTTTTTAACTTAACAATGCTTTTATCTCCAGTAAAGGCTCCTCCTGGTAATTGTAAATAAACAATTTCATCTATATTTCCATATAAAAAGGCCCCTGTCACATCCATCTGGTAGATAGGCAAAGGAGGATGCCAGGTCACCATAGTGGTTTAGGCCCTGAGTGCCCATATGTGAAAATGGATGCAAATATTTCTTTGACAGATAAATAATTTATTCACAAATTTATTCACAAATATAAGGTTAACACAAAACTTCTGGTTTCATAAATGTTAAGGTTTTTTTTTTAAATGTGGGGGTTTCCAAGAACTTTATTGCACTTGAGTGAGGGCACACTAGTACAATAAAATTCTTGGAAACCCTTCCTGTATACATATAGGGTCATTTCGCCAGTTCGCGTCCATTTAGTGCAGTTGGCAAGTTTGAAGGAGAAGATAAAAATGTTCCAGCACTACAAAAGTTATGTAATGTGTTCATTATATAGTCTACTATAGGGTTCGCTTTCAGTTTTGTTCGAAACTACTTGTGTTTTTTTATAAATAGACAAACTTCAAAAATACGCGTTTTACCCACTTTGCGTCCAAAAAATCTAAATTGCGTCCATCCATAGACCATTTTGCGTCCACCAGCTAAGAAAAGGAATGTAGGGGTGATATTTTTAAGATAATGTTAAGAAAAATTGTATTTTAACAGATTCTTTATTGAGGAATATAGTTATTTGAAAATCAACATTAATAAATCACTATAAAGAAAATAAGAATACCTATTTATTCTTCTCAACATTGATAGAACTTAAAACAAAACTACTAAAAAAAAACGAAACATTATTCTGAAACAGGTAATTAATAATTTTCAACCTTTTAAAGGTTGCAGGTCAACAACAATCAGTTCTGTTAATTTTACCCTAAAATCACGATATTACAGTATCACTGAAGATCAGCCTTGATTGCTAAGTTGTTGGCTATATTATAGCAGCAAAACAACACAATAGTTTTGCCTAATCCTACTACTAAAAGAAATGTTGAATTATAATATTATGATTATGAGACAATGTATGATTACTATTGCCTTCGAATTTTAATTAATCACACAAGTCACATTCAAAAGAATTAACTTTGGCTTCTGAATAACTTAATCCTAGAAATCGCGTGCATTTTAGATGATACCATCTAATACACTTGTCACAGCCAATATTTTTCTCATCGTCGTCTTCTACATCAGAAATTAATACATCGTCACATTCAGCACATTTCATTAGCTCCACGACTGGTACATTTTCTTTCTCAGATTCCACATCTATCGACTCTATCGTTTCCTGTGTGACTTTTATCTTCTTTTTTCGTTTCGGAGCAGTTTTTTTAAACCTTTCGAGCTCTCTCCTGTTATTTTTTCTCTATTCGTTTTAACTTTCTTTTTCGTATTGCTTCCTGTTTTTCGTTCTTGATCTGCTCTTTATCTTCGTAATACTGTATCCATGCAGCAGAAGATATGGCTGCTGGAGTCCTTTGCTTATCAGGTTTTCTTGCTTCTTTAGAAATTTCAGGCAGCATCAGGTGGTTTTTAAATGGATCACAGGTTTTTTTTTACTTGAATCGCCAACAGCTGCTGAAGATGGTTGTACTAGAGGAGAGTTTTCTGTAGGTAAAACGAAGGATGGCGATACAATTGATACTGTATGAATCAAAAAGGTCAGGGGCGGTTCTAGCGTTTGTTCCTTAGTAGGACTTTCTTTTTCAACACTTGACGTAGTGGGAGTGGAAGTTGATAATATGATATCTTCTAATGGTAGAATTAGAACGTCGTCTAAGGACACGATAGAGTCAAGATCAAGGCCAGAAAAGTGTAACGTCGAAAAAGACAAATCAGAGAACGAATTGTTTTTGTTGGTATCAAGAGTTTTAGAACTATCCGGATATAGTGTGATTTCATCATAGTCAATTTTAGAAGAAGCTAGATTTCTGTTGCTGGTGATTTTTGATGAGCAAGGCTCGGCATTGGTGGATGGTTTTGGTGCAGAATGTATTTCGGCTGTTACTGTTTGAACCTGCACAGTCGAATCGGAGTTAGCTTCATCATTTATGTTTTCGTCTTCTACGTGTAATGAAGAGATGGTGATTTCTTTAGTTGCATCCAATTCTAAAATAGTACTATTTTGTTCTATTGATAGTTCCATAAGAGACCTCTCAGATTCCGTTTCGATAGAAATCTCTGCAAAGCCAACTTCTGCAGGGAGAGTATTTTTCAAACTATTGACTGCTCTCGTAATAGTTTGAATGTTAATATTTTTAACTTTTAGTGTCGGTTTCAGGTGTTTTAAAACTTTTGATGTCCGAGTGGGTAATATCTTGTGACTGTTGATCAATGGCCTGTACATTTTCCAAAGTATTTCTTACACATTTAGTGTAATCAGGACTATTTGCATCGAATGGGTATAGAGCACATCGCTTAAACCTGTTTTTGATGTTGTCGGCCATGTTAGGATGTTGTAATGCTTCATTTAATAATGTGTAAAAGTTTGTTTTTGTAACGGCAGAATTTAAATTTTCTGGTTTTGATAGGAATGCGCGGACTGTAGTTTTCCAATATGTTTTTACTGGTGCAAAGACGCTCCCGTCTACCAGCAGAAGAATTGGTTTTATGATGTTATTTTCCACCACCCAGTTGTGAAACTCGTTGGTCACGTATTCAAAGAATACTTCTCCTCTCATCCAACCTGTCTCCGATCTGCCTAAGCACCATTCTTGGGGAATAGTATTCACTACAGCCTTTGGTGGTCTAATGTATGAAAACACGACACAAGGTGGGCACATATCTCCATTCGCATTAAATATCAATAATACCGTTAAGTTTTCTTTTTCATTACTTGGCTTTATTTGATATAAGTTCTTGAAACCTCTTGGGCCTAAAACTTTTCCTGTTTTTGGACAAAGAGCAAATCCACTTTCGTCTCCATTAAAAATTCTTTTCGGATCATTCAAAATATCTTTTTGGTGTATACTGTCCAAATATTCCTCAAGTTCTCTAAACCACAATCTGATCGACTCTTCTGTGACTTGGGCTCTAGCTTTATTAATACCTTCCGCATTTTTAAGTGAGACTTCATTATTTCTGGCCAAGAATTTTCCAAACCACTTTTGACCTGGCCGATCATCTTTGATTTTATTTTTAAACATCACGAATTATTTTCTGAACAGTATCGAACAATTCCTGTTTTTTCACTGGAAATCCACATTTGGAAACTGTACAAGCAGGTTATTGTACGTAAGTTTTATCTTTTGTAATTTGCATTACCTTCACTAGATGGCGTTATTCAATTTGTGTACACGTCTACATCGCGGTATAAAGATTTTCTGAATGTTTATTATAACCCTGATACTGTGTTACTTTAAATATACTCGGTTAACACCGTAAATGGAATTTGGTTGTTTTACTACTAGTAAACCCTTACTCTATTTACGCTTGAACCCCTGCACAAAGGATTTGTTCAGAAATATTAAGAAGCCATTCACTCCTAGCGCTGATTCTGTTCCCGGTTTCTTAACTCGATAGATTTTGTCCAATAATGTGGTCTTGGGAATAGCATATTCTTTGCATATTTGTCTTATCGATTTTTTCTTCTCACGAATGTCTCTTAATGCTTTCTTTAAATCTTCTTCTGTGTATGTTTTCTTTTCTTTTTTCTTACTACCTTCCCAAGAACTCATCTTAAACAGGAAAAAATAAAAAATTAAGCATTTCACTGCATTTAGTTTGTAAAAAATTGAGTGTTAAACTCTTAGTTTTAATAAAAAAATCAATACATATTAAATTATTTTTACAAATAACTAAAAAAAATATATTTATGCTATTATTTGTATTTAATAAAAAAAAATGGACGCAATTTGGTACAATACTATTTCCCTGTAGGTATAGTTTGCGTCCACATGTGATGAACGATATTTGTATCTTTTTCTATAATCATAATAATGTGGACGCAAATTGCTCAATACGATTGCATGATATTAGTACATAAATAAAAAATAAAAACAAATTCCCTTTCATAATTTAATCACATAAAAATAAACACTAACTAAATCATAAATAGACGAGTTCGCGTCCATTGTGGTCGCAAAGTGCAAGTTTTATAAATTCAGTGTAGTAATTCGCGTCCACCTTATTTTAACTGTTAACTTTAAAAAAAACTAGCAGATACATAATTAATATTACTCCTTTTTTCATGCTTTATGTCCAGAAACAGCTGTGTATTCTAAAATACGCATAAAACAATAACATACTTACCGTCGAACCCGCCCCTGCACACTATTTTTTTTGCCAACATTTCGCGCGTCAGCGCTTCTTTGTTGAAGAACGGAGACTAACTATTTTTTCTACACTTGATTAATTGGGCACACAGAACTTTTGTCTATGTGTGTGTGCCTCTTATACGATGAGGTATTGGCGGTAACGACTTTTCGGTGATTTAGTGTGTTAATATACCTATTTTCGAGAATTTTTATAGGGAGGTCCGAAAAATGGACGCGAATAGGGTGATGGACGCGAACTGGCGAAATGACCCTATCTAGTTAATATTGTATTTATAATTCATCCATCCATGTCAGCCCATAAACCTCCCACTACTGAGCATGCGCATCCTCCAGTGGTGGATGAAGAATTTGGCCTACTATACCATGCTGGACAAATGGGTTGGTATAGTTTTCGGGTTCTTTTTTGATCTTTTATGATCTTAGATGGTTAAAAATGAAACTCAGTTTAAATAGTTAAACCTTCATTCATCATAGACTACTAAAACATCATCCAAAAATTGAGCAGGAAGAAAAATATTACATTGATGCTGTGCCCACCCCAAATACCATAGCACTGTCATGAAATGGGCACAGCATCCTACTGTACGACGGCCAACAATGCAGTTGCAGCAGTATTGTTTTATAGCCTCACGACCAGTTTCCGTATTGGTAACTAGTATATATATAAGGTATATTTTGCGACTTATGTGTCGACTTGCAATACTTGCTTTTCTCGTAATTAGGTAACAATTCGATCAAAAATTAGTTCTTCCATTATTCTATTCCTAAAGTCTCAAGAGACTTCTATTTGGTATGACCCGTTGGTTCTTAAATGCTCTCTGTAATTGTTGTAATTTGTGTAAAATGTAAATATTATTCTCTTTATCTTCATAAAGTTATGCGTGGCGCCATCTATTGGCAAAATAATTAAGTTAGTGATGTTAAAAGATCAAAATAACTAGATTTGAAAATTCCTATTGATGTGAAACTGCCAGATGGTAGAGTATTAAAAGCGACCAGAGTAGGTACAATAAAAATGTATTTCAAAAATTATAATAATAAAAAATACATTGATCTGAAAAATTATTATTTTGTAAAAGATATGAAAAGTTGTTGCTAACAAAGTAGACAATTTGTACTGTTTAAAAAGTTTTGTTTCAAAGTTAAATATCAAGAAAATGTATGTAAATTCAATAAAGTTAACCGATAAAGAGAAATGGCATAGGGCACTTGGTCATGTAAATTTTCAATATTTAAATAAGTTAATAAATAATAAATTAGTAGAAGGTTTACCAGATA
The DNA here is from genome assembly GCA_902825455.1 of Arctia plantaginis. NCBI lineage: Eukaryota > Metazoa > Arthropoda > Insecta > Lepidoptera > Erebidae > Arctia > Arctia plantaginis. The sequence continues at coordinate 55,263 of CADEBD010000420.1, forward strand.
AGGTTGAAAGCACAGAAATGAAGTGTTCAAATTGCATTGAAAGCAAAATGTCTAATGTACCTTTCAAAAATAATAGAACTAAGACTACTGAAATATTAGAATTAATACATACTGATTAAAACGGTTCTCATGGCACAACTGGTTATGGTGGAGAAAAATATTTTTTGACATTTATCGATGATTACAGTAAATGTACAAGGATTTTTTGTATTAAAAGCAAAGCAGAAACTGCAAGTTGTTTAACAGAATTTGTTAATTTAGTAGAAAATAAATTTAATAAAAGAATAAAGAAATTACAGTGTGATAATGGCAAAGAATATTTGAATCGAGACATAAATAATTTCATTAGACAAAAGGGAATAGAGTTATTACCATGTCCACCCTACGTCCATGAATTAAATGGAGTATGTAGAGCATTTAAAGATTTATGGAAGTAGAGTGTATGTCAGGGATCCAGAAGTTTTAAGAAAAAGTAAATGGGATGATAAAGCCCAACTAGGAGTGTTAGTAGGTTATAATGAAAACAGTTATAGAGTATTGTTAAATAATAGAATAATCAATGCTAGACACGTACAGGTAGTCGAAGAGAATACTCAATTAATTTGTCTAGAAAAGGTTGATGATGAAAATTATAGGGATTTGGAAACTAACAAAACTATAAATATTAAAAATGAAGAATTTAAAACTAACATTGATGAAAACTATGTAGATGATAATGAAACAAATACTAATAATACTGTGAAAGATCTTGTTAAAGATGGTAAAAATAAAGATAATGTAAGCAACGATAAAGACAAACTTATAATAAAAGAAAGGGCTAAAAGAAAGATAAATCCAGTGTCTAGATATGGTAATTCAGTATCACATTTTATTTATGTAAATTACATTGATGCGAATCTACCAAATACATTTGAGGAGGCGATGAATTCCCATGACCATAAACAATGGCAAATAGCGGAAATAAATAGTTTAAATAAAAATAACATATGGCAAATTGTTGAAAGGCCAAAAGATAAAAAAGTTATTGATGTCAAGTGGGTCTTTAAAAAGAAAAGTAATAATGTTTATAAAGCAAGATTAGTTGTACGAGGATTTCAGCAAAACGAATACCTTGAAAATTTATATTCACCAGTAGGAAAAATGCAAACATTGAAAATTTAATTGTCATACAGTTGTAAAAATAATTTATTCATGGAACAAATGGATGTTGAGAAAGCGTTTTTAAATGGTCATATAAAGTCAGAAGTGTTTGTAAATCAACCGGAAGGTTATGAAACTATGGACAATAAAGTTTACAAATTGCAAAAGGCACTCTATGGTCTTAGAGAGAGCCTTAGAGTATGGTATGATTGTTTCAACAAATTTATTGAAAAATTGAATTTTCTTAAAAGTAACTATGATTAATGTCTTTATGTTAATTGTACAAGCAAAGATCCAATATATTATATATTTGTTGATGACCTTCTAATTTGTTGTAAAGATAAGGAAAAAGTAAAAAAGGTAAAAACTAGTTTAATGGCAAAAAAAAAAAAAATTTTGCAATGAAAGACCTTGGAAAAATTAAAAGTTAAATAGGCATAGATATTGATTATAGTGATGATAGAAAAAAAATGACCTTAAGTCAAACAAAGTATATTGAATCTTTGTACATTTTCACAAAGTATATAATAACAAAGTATATTTTCTTTTTTTCTCTGTCAAATATAATCTAAAAAATACTAAGTTGTATGAAACTCCAATAATAATAATAATAACCTCACACATCTCACACACGTCCGTCTGATCCCAAACTAGGCAGAGCCTGTGCTATGGTAACCAGACTGCTGATAAACATACTTATATATTTTTAAATACACACATATTATAGATAAATTACACCCAGACACAGAACAAATGACCGTGCTCATCACACAATATTTGTCCTGGGTGGGAATCGAAAATTTAATTGTCATACAGTTGTAAAAATAATTTATTCATGGAACAAATGGATGTTGAGAAAGCGTTTTTAAATGGTCATATAAAGTCAGAAGTGTTTGTAAATCAACCGGAAGGTTATGAAACTATGGACAATAAAGTTTACAAATTGCAAAAGGCACTCTATGGTCTTAGAGAGAGCCTTAGAGTATGGTATGATTGTTTCAACAAATTTATTGAAAAATTGAATTTTCTTAAAAGTAACTATGATTAATGTCTTTATGTTAATTGTACAAGCAAAGATCCAATATATTATATATTTGTTGATGACCTTCTAATTTGTTGTAAAGATAAGGAAAAAGTAAAAAAGGTAAAAACTAGTTTAATGGCAAAAAAAAAAAAAATTTGCAATGAAAGACCTTGGAAAAATTAAAAGTTAAATAGGCATAGATATTGATTATAGTGATGATAGAAAAAAAATGACCTTAAGTCAAACAAAGTATATTGAATCTTTGTACATTTTCACAAAGTATATAATAACAAAGTATATTTTCTTTTTTTCTCTGTCAAATATAATCTAAAAAATACTAAGTTGTATGAAACTCCAATAATAATAATAATAACCTCACACATCTCACACACGTCCGTCTGATCCCAAACTAGGCAGAGCCTGTGCTATGGTAACCAGACTGCTGATAAACATACTTATATATTTTTAAATACACACATATTATAGATAAATTACACCCAGACACAGAACAAATGACCGTGCTCATCACACAATATTTGTCCTGGGTGGGAATCGAAAATTTAATTGTCATACAGTTGTAAAAATAATTTATTCATGGAACAAATGGATGTTGAGAAAGCGTTTTTAAATGGTCATATAAAGTCAGAAGTGTTTGTAAATCAACCGGAAGGTTATGAAACTATGGACAATAAAGTTTACAAATTGCAAAAGGCACTCTATGGTCTTAGAGAGAGCCTTAGAGTATGGTATGATTGTTTCGCCGAGGAGAGGGGCCAAGGCACCGGCCCAGGCGCCAGTCAAGGCGCCGGCCAAGGCGCCGGCCCAGATGCCGGCCAAGACGAGGCCTAAAGCGGCGCCGAGGAGCAGAGTGGCTTTCCCTCCGCTCCCCGCTCCGACATCCCTGCCGGGCCCCTCTGCACCTGCCCCCTCCAACGAAGGTTGGCAGCAGGCAAGGGGCTCAAAGAAGTCCCGAAGGCGGGCTAGAAGGGCTGCTCAGAAAGCAGCCCAAGCCCAGCCTTCGCCACCGGTGGCAACGGCCTCAAAAAAAAAGAGGCCGCGGAAGCTGCAGCCGCCCAAAACCGCGGCTGTAGTCGTGACGCTGTCGCCGGAGGCGGCCAGTGGCGGGCTCACGTATGCGGCCCTCTTCAAGGGGGCCCGGCCCGGTCTCGCCACTGAGTTCGGGGAGGCGGGGATGAGGCTGCGCCGCGCCCCGAGAAGTTGCGGGGAATTTTCGCCGCCACGGACGGTGTTAAGATCGCCAGGCCCATCAAATGCGCGGAACTGCGTATCTCGGGCCTGGACGACTCTATAACGTCGGAGGATGTCCGCGATGCAGTCATGGAGAAGACTGGGTGCACCGCGGACACCATCAGAGTCGGCACCGTCCGTCCGGGTCCGGGAGGCCTCGGTGCGGTGTGGGTCAGCTGTCCCGTGGCGTCGGCCAAAGCTTTGGGCGACGCCGGAAGCATGCTCGTCGGCTTCGTTAATGCCAGAATCACGGTTCTGGCCGCGAGGCCGATGAGGTGCTTCAAGTGCCTAGCCGCGGGACACACTCGCACCAGGTGCGAGAGCTGTTTTGACTGCAGCGGTCTATGCTTCCGCTGCGGTCAACCCGGGCACAAGGCGGCAGAGTGCTCTGCCGCCCCTCACTGCCCCGTGTGTGCGGCGGCTAAAAAGCCTGCCAATCACCAGATGGGGCAGGGGGGCTGCAAGCCTCCCCGCGCTTCTCGGCAAACGCCGGGGGCTAGCCTGCCGACCCAGGCTACCTCCGACGTCAATCTTGCGTCGACGCCGACGCCCATGGAGGAGGTTGTAGAGACGATCCAGTAATGGATCAAGTCTCCAACCTCCTGGTCCAGACGAATCTGAACCACTGTGCTGCGGCGCAGGATCTCTTCCTGCAAACCATGGCACAGTGGTCTATAGGTGTTGCCGTAGTCGCGGAGCCCTATTTTGTCCCTCCCCGTCCAAACTGGATGGGTGACCGGGACGGCTCCGTGGCAGTCGTCGGCTCCACGGCGGCTCATTCCCCGCCCTTGTCGCTAAGAGACAAGGGTACTGGATATGTTGCCGCCGATTGGGGGGGAATCACCATTTATGGTGTATATTTCTCCCCCAACCGGAGTTTGAACGACTTCGAGGTCTTCCTTAACAACTTGGAGGCCTCGATGCGGCGACTAGTGTCTGGGCACGTCCTCGTGCTGGGGGACTTCAACGCAAAGTCCATTGCGTGGGGTTCCCCTGCGACGGACGCCAGGGGCGAAGCCGTTGAGGAGTGGGCGGCGTCGGTGGGCCTCTGTTTGCTGAACAGAGGCTCCACCAACACGTGCGTGCGACAGCAGGGGGGGTCGATAGTGGACCTTTCGTTCGCTACCCCTGCAGTCGCCGCACGAGTAAGGAACTGGTGTGTCCTGGAAGAGGTCGAGACGCTCTCGGATCATTTGTACATCCGATTCGAGCTCTCCCGGTCCCAGGACCCCAGTAGGGGTCACGCGGCGCGGTGCCCTTCCCGCTTTCCGCGGTGGGCTATCGCCAAGCTCGACAGGGACCTACTAGAGGAGGCGGCCATTATTCACTCTTGGCTGTCTCCGCAGGCCCCGACCGAGGAGGTCGACATGGGGGCTGGTCGCTTCTGCGATGCGATTACGCAGATTTGCGATGCGGCCATGCCCCGCGTTCGTGGTTGTCGGCCTCCAAGGAAGGAGGTCTACTGGTGGTCCCAGGAGTTGGCGGACCTCCGTGCGGCCTGTGTACGTGCCCGGAGGTCCCTCACCCGTAGTCGGCGACGTCACCGCGGGGTCGGTGAGGAGGTGGACCGGTTTCATGAGGAGTACCGAGAAGCTCGGAAAACTCTGAGGCTGGCCATCTGCCGCGCCAAGGATGTCAGTAGAGAGGAGATGCTGGAGAGTCTCGAGCGTGACCCCTGGGGTCGCCCTTATCGTGCGGTGCGTCAAAAGCTCCGCACGTCGGGCCCCCCCCTTACGGAGACTCTCCAACCCAGCTTCCTGCAGGAAGTGGTCGAGGGCCTATTCCCGCAGCGGGCGGAGCACACACCCCCGTCGATGGCTGCATCAGCCGGAGACGACGGGGGCAGCGAGGCTGATGTTCCGCCCGTCAGGGAATCGGAGTTAGGGGCGGCTGTTCTACGGATTAGATCCAAGAACACTGCCCCCGGGCCGGACGGGGTTCCAGCCCGAGTGATGGCCCGAGCCCTCGACTACATGTCGGACCACCTCAGGGGGGTGTTGGACGCTAGCCTGGCGTCCGGACGCTTCCCTGAGCGCTGGAAATGCGGGAAGCTGGTCCTGCTGCAGAAGCCGGGACGGCCTGCCGAATCGGTCGCGGCCTATAGGCCTATCGTGTTGCTGGACGAGGCGGGTAAACTTTTTGAGAGGGTGCTTTCTGCCCGCATCGTCCGGCACCTTTGCGAGGTTGGCCCCGATCTGTCGGACGCCCAATTCGGTTTCCGAGCGGGGCGTTCGACGATCGATGCCGTAATGCGCCTTAGGGCCGTGACCGAGGAGGCCGTGAGCTGCGGCGGAGTGGTGTTGGCGGTGTCCTTGGACATCGCCAACGCCTTCAATAGTCTGCCATTCAGCTGCATCAGGGAAGCGCTCCGCTACCACGGAGTGCCGGAGTACCTGAGGCGGCTGGTGGCAGACTACCTTGAGGAGCGAACCGTCATGTACGAGGACCGAGATGGCGTCTTGAGACGCAGGGCCATGTCGTGCGGTGTTCCGCAGGGGTCTGTCCTAGGACCACTCCTGTGGAACATTGGATACGACTGGGCCCTACGAGGGCGTCTCCCCCCCGGGCTGGGTGTACTCTGCTACGCAGATGACACTTTAGTCACGGCCCGGGGGGCTAACTTCCAGGAGGCGGCGCGCCTGGCCGCCACGGGAGTTTCCCAGGTGGTCGGGCGCATTGAGGCGTTGGGATTACGGGTGGCCCTGGATAAGACGGAGGCCCTATTATTTCATGGGCCCCGTCGTGGTCCACCCGCCGGCGCCTCAATCGAGGTCGGCTCGGTCCTCGTACCGGTCCGGGCCCAGATGAGGTACCTGGGTCTGGTCCTAGACGGTAGGTGGCTCTTCGACGAGCACTTCCGACAGCTTGGTCCGAAGCTGGTGGACACTGCCTCCGCCCTAGGGCGACTTTTGCCCAATTTGGGCGGGGCCAGTGTTCCCACGAGGCGGCTGTACGCGGGGGTTGTCCGGTCCATGGCGCTTTATGGTGCACCGGTGTGGGTGGCGGCTCTGACCGCCCCGAATAGGGCGCGCCTCTGGCGCCCCCAGAGGATATTGGCGGTCAGAGCCATACGCGGATACCGCACGGTGTCCACCGAGGCGGCTTGCGCCTTGGCCGGAACACCCCCATGGGATTTTGGAGGCGGAAGTGCTCGCCGAAGTTTATCGGCGAGTGGCTGACTTCCGGGCGGAGAGCGGATTTCGCCCTCCGCCCGAAGACGTGCGCGAGTGGCACGAAGCCGCTCGCCGAGCCACCATGGTTAGATGGTCGTTCCGGCTGGAGACTCCACGCGCTGGCTTCGCCGCCGTGGAGGCTCTCCAGCCGGTCATAGCCGAGTGGGCAGGGCGGCAGCACGGGGCCCTTTCCTTCCGGCTGACGCAGGTGCTTTCCGGGCACGGTTGCTTCGGAAAGTACTTGCACTCGGTCGCTAGGAGGGAACTGAGTCCCGCCTGCCACCACTGCGACTGCAGTGAGGACTCGGCCCAGCACACGCTGGCGGTCTGCCCCGCATGGGCGACGCAGCGCCGGGCCCTCACTGCAGTCATCGGAGCAGATCTCTCGCTACCGGCCGTAATTCGCTCCATGGCCGGTAGCGACAGTTGTTTTACCGCGGTCGCAACCTTCTGCGAGGAGGTAATCTCGCAGAAGCGGCGGAGAAGGCCCGGGAGGACGACCTCCACTCGGCCCTGATCCGCCGCCGGCGAACCGGGCGGCGGAGGCGCGCTTACCTGCGCCTCATGCCGCCCTGAGTGTGGCCGCGGGTAAAACAACTGTCGGTGGGTTTCCCCTCCACCCGCATTAGTTGGCCAGCCGCGAGGGGGCGGCGTCCGCGTGTGCCGGACGTCGCCTAAAGAGAGGATAATTGAAGACGGAGCCCGCACCAGGAGCGGGCCGGCGCTGGGAGGGGTCCAGAAGGCGATAACTACCTGGACCCCTCCTAAACTGGAAGCGCAAAGAGGGCACACCGTGTGGTTTTAGTCGGTTCGAGTCCGACACACCACCCCGCCGCAAACCCCGGTGGGGTGACGGTCCGAGGGGATTTCCACACGTTAAAAAAAAAAAAAAAAAAAAAAAAAAAAAAAAAAAAAAAAAAAAAAAAAAAAAAAATGGTATGATTGTTTCAACAAATTTATTGAAAAATTGAATTTTCTTAAAAGTAACTATGATTAATGTCTTTATGTTAATTGTACAAGCAAAGTTAAGTAAAAATTATATATTTGTTGATGACCTTCTAATTTGTTGTAAAGATAAGGAAAAAGTAAAAAAGGTAAAAACTAGTTTAATGGCAAAAAAAAAAAAAATTTTGCAATGAAAGACCTTGGAAAAATTAAAAGTTAAATAGGCATAGATATTGATTATAGTGATGATAGAAAAAAAATGACCTTAAGTCAAACAAAGTATATTGAATCTTTGTACATTTTCACAAAGTATATAATAACAAAGTATATTTTCTTTTTTTCTCTGTCAAATATAATCTAAAAAATACTAAGTTGTATGAAACTCCAATAATAATAATAATAACCTCACACATCTCACACACGTCCGTCTGATCCCAAACTAGGCAGAGCCTGTGCTATGGTAACCAGACTGCTGATAAACATACTTATATATTTTTAAATACACACATATTATAGATAAATTACACCCAGACACAGAACAAATGACCGTGCTCATCACACAATATTTGTCCTGGGTGGGAATCGAACCCACGACCTCCCGGCTTAGCAGTCAGGGCCACTAACCGCTAGACCAACAGGCCCGTTAATAGAAACAAACTTGAAATTAGAACAAGCTAAAGAAGTTGATGAAAGTATAAAGTACAGAAATATAATAGGTGAATTATTGTATATTAGTACAGGCACTAGGCCAGATATAGCATGTAGAGTTAATTGACGACCGAGTGGCGTAGTGGTTTGTGTAATGGACTGCTATTCCAAAGGTCGCGTGTTCGATTCCCGCTCAAGTCAAATATTTGTGTGCATGAACATTTAATGTTTGATTTGGTCTGGGTGTTTTTATGTACTCGTATAATAAGTATGTATTTACAAAAAAAAAAAAGTATATATGTATTTATATCAGTTGTCTAGTACCCATAGTACAAGCTCTGCTTAGTTTGGGACTCGATGGCGTTGTGTGAATGTGGTACAATATTATTATTATAAAAAATTTAAATATTAAAAAAAACTTTTTTTAA
>CADEBD010000421.1:0-62253 GCA_902825455.1 Arctia plantaginis
ATAAGAATAGCTGACGAAGACACAAAGTACCAACGTATTCTTTGGCGAGACAGTCCTGAAAAGAAAATTAAAGATTATGAGTTGTTAACAGTTACGTTTGGTACTGCATCCGCACCGTACTTGGCAATCAGAACACTTCATCAACTTGCATATGATGAAGGCGATAAATACCGGCATGCTGTGGATAAAGTATTTAATTGCTTCTATATGGATGATTTAATGTCTGGATGCTACAGTGTAGAAGAGGGAATAAAGATATATAAAGAACTTACAGAGTTATTGGCAAAAGGAGGTTTTATGTTACAAAAATGGAACAGCAGTAATCAAGAAATGTTAGATATAATAAATTCACTAGAGCAAAAATTAGATAAGCAGAAAAGGTTAACATGCAAGCAAGATGAAAATACAAATTTTAGTAAGGAAAAAGTAATAGAAAATAAAGATGTAGAGATGAAAATAGATAGCATAATCAAAATACTAGGACTTATTTGACACCGTAGCGAAGACTCGTTCCACTATAAGGTGAGTGTCCCAACGCGGTCCTGTGTATCTGTAACAAAAAGGGCGGTAATTGCGGATATAGCACGATTATTCGACCCTCTTGGATGGTTAGCTCCAAGTGTCGTTCTAGCTAAGATATTTATACAAAAGTTATGGCTAGCAGGCATTAGCTGGGATGAGAAACTAAATAATGAATTAGCACAGGAATGGAGTACTTACCGCCAAGAATTGTCACTACTTACTAAAGTCACGATACCTCGTTGGCTTGGCACTAATGTGGGCGATGGACTAGAGCTTCACGGCTTTTGTGACGCTTCCAAGGCAGCTTACTCAGCAATTGTATACTTACGAAGGGTTGACGTTTCAGGTAAGATCAAGGTTGCTCTGTTAGTTGCTAAAACCAGGGTTGCTCCAATAAAGCAGATTAGCATCCCGCGTTTGGAGCTATGTGGAGCAGTGCTGCTTTCGAAGCTTTTAATAGAAACAGCAGAGGTGATGAAGATCTCGACAAATAATGTCAAGGCTTGGACCGATTCTACTATCGTTATAGCTTGGTTAAATAGCCATCCAAGCAAATGGAAAACATTTGTTGCTAATCGGACCTCGGAAATCTTGGCTTCTACGAAGCCTTCTCAATGGTTTTACGTATCAACCACCGAAAATCCAGCTGACTGCGCTTCAAGGGGAGTATTACCAAGCTTATTCTTGGAAAACTCTTTATGGTTTAATGGACCATCCTTCCTAAGAGATAATCCAATTAAAAAATATAGTAGGCCAGATAGATCACTTAGATCACTTCCCTTCGCGGCACTGTGCGACTAACGTGTGACTTCATATGCTAACAATTTAAATATTGTTTTCTGTGTTTTTCTGCGACTAGTTCCCGGTTTGCGGGCGGCTAAAGGTTGTGTATAGTGTTTTAAAGAATATCAGTAAGTTTTTATTGTTTTTTAAACAGAAATATAGTGCTAAATTATTTTATTACGACTATTGGTGAGTAAATTTATTTTATTTCTAAAAGTGGGTAGGAGGTATCCTTTGTTTATATTGATTTTTCTCTGCGTATTGTTTATTTTTAAACTTGTTCCTTTTGAAATTGTTGTTTGGTGTGTCTTTGTTTGGCTATGTCGGTCGTTAGCGAGTTGCCGGACCCCGGCGGTACAAGTGAATTTCTAACACCAACCGGGAAAAGGACATTTAACGAAATGTCACCTACGGATTTCTCGCCGAAAGACAATAGAAGTAAACGAATTAATAATTCGGATTTAAGTGGAAATGTTTCGTCTCTTAACGGTCGTGATAACTGTGGGGAATACAATTACTGCGAGTTAGTCTCACAGGCTACCGAGTACTTGGCAAAAATCAATGAATTAGTTAATGATCAGGGATCTCGGATGAATGTAGGTAATAAAACGGCAATTATGGATATTACTCAACGAATTACCGGTATCGTATCTTTGTTAGCAATAAAATCCTCTAGCAACGAAACGAAGTTAGCGAATTTTGAGCGACAAATGGAGGGTATCGCAACTCAACAAACGAGTTTAACGTACGCGGACAAACTTAAGCTTCGATTACCACCTAAATCTGCTCCGTGCCCGGTACCTACTGAAGCGCGCGTTCCTAGGCCTTGTGTTATTGCCTATCCCACTACGGAACGCTTAGCGGACTATGCGACCTCGTCAGCAACGAAACAAGCTCTCATGAAGGCTATTAAACCGAGCGATGAGGGATTTCAAATTGTAGGCGTTAAAAAAACCTCTAAGGCAGGCGTCGTGTTACGTGTAGCTAACGAACGGCAGCTTAAGAAACTGGAATCTGTGGACGCCATTAAATCAGTAGGGTTGCGCTTAGAAAAACCGAAAGGCCGTAGGCCCCGTATAATTGTAAAAGACGTACCCGGTTCTATGGAAGATCGTGCCTTCCTAACAGCTTTATACCGTCAGAATATCAAGGACGAATTAAAATTAAGTGAGAATGATTTTATTAAGTCAACCAAAATTGTTAGGCATCGTAAACTAGAAAATGGGCGTCAATGGATAGGCTTAGAATTAGAGGCAGCAGTTCGGAAACATCTAGCCAACACAAAAGATAAACTTTATATAGACTGGGCCACATGTAGATTCATAGACGATATAGAAGTAGTTCGTTGCTTAAATTGTCAGCAATTCGGTCATGTACAAAAGTTTTGCACTATTAAAACCCCTACTTGTGCTAATTGCGCCGCCGCACACGAAACGCGAGCTTGTCCAGATAAAGACACACCAGATTTTAAGCCCACGTGCGCACAGTGTAAGCGGTTCAAAAAACCATCTGACCATCGATGCGGCTCATACGACTGTGCCACATACAAATTAAAACTGGAACAGCTAATATTAAATACCAATTACTGAATAGTTTAACTTAGTTTAAAAAAAAAAAAAAAAAAAAAAAAAAAAAGTTTAAAGAGTAACTTACTAGTAATGAATAATATTTCGATAGGCCAGTTAAATCTTCATAACGATAAAATAGCTACATCAGAATTAGACCGTTTAATTTTAGAACAAAAGTTAGACATTGTCCTTTTACAAGAACAATATCAGAGCGCTCGCTTGCGTCGTAATGTAGTACAGCTTGACTGCCGTTCGCAGGCTGGGATATATGTTGCAAGTTCTAATTTTACGGTAACATCTTTGCGTAATCTTATGACGACACACTGCGCCGTTGCTGAGATCTCATCCTCTACCTGTAAGGTTTACGTAGTGAGCTGCTATTTTCAATACTCACATCCTATTGATCCTCACTTACATCACTTACGTTACGTCTTGCAGTTCCTCGTGGGACATAAAATTATCATTGGCGCTGATGTCAATGCGTCATCTTCATTATGGTATGGCAAGTTGCGTTCAACCGACACGGTTCGACGTTGTGCGGTTGAAGATTTCATTGCGGAAATGAATCTTATTATTCACAATACCCCCGATGCACCACCAACTTTTTGCAACCCAATGGGTGAGTCTTCTATTGACGTGACGCTTACGCGCGGCGACGTCTCGATATCCGGATGGCGTGTCCTTCCGGACGCATCCTGTAGTGATCACCGCTTGATCGTGTACGAATTCACACCAAGGGTTGCACAGGATCCACAAAGGGCTCCCTATAATTTTAGATATAAAACTAAAGGTGCGAACTGGGCTTTGTTTGGTTCACTCTTTGCAACTCATACCAAAGACTTCAGTCGCAGTAGTTTATCAGCTGAGGAAAGCGCAGAAATACTATCAGAAACTTTTACATACTGCGCTGATGTAACTATTGGTCGCGGATCTATCACTAACACTCGTAGATGTGATTGGTGGAATGATAGATTAGCCGAGCTACGTAGAAGCTACCGGAAAGCTCGTAGAAAATTAAACACTATTAAAAAACATAACGTAACAGGAGATTTGTACAACATTGCTCTCATTGCTCTTAGAGTTGCCAGGTCCCACTACAGAGCTGCTGTGGAAAAATCCAAGGGAAACTTAATTCAGAAACTTGTTAATAAACTCGATAGAGAGGGCCCGTGGTCACCTTTGTATCACGAATTTAAGGCAAATAGATCAATCGACCACGCATACATACAGAACATCAAAATTAATAACAGATATACCACAGGAGTAGAACAAACAGCAGAATATCTTTTAGACTCACTCGTACCTGACGATCGACCGGAAAACGACACTGATCATCACCGACAGATCAGGCAGTGGGCCATCGAACCACCACTGTCTCCAATGTCTGATTTACCATCTTCAGACGAATTTCTCGGTATCATTAGATCCTTGCCGCTAAACAAGGCTTCGGGTGATGATAAAATATCTAACAAAATGATAAAAGAAGCTTGTAAACTTTCGGGTGACACGATTTTCACTGTCTTTAAACGTTGCATTGCTGAAGGAATATTTCCTCGTATATGGCGGTGCGGTAATATTCGTATAATACCAAAAAGTGGCGACAATCCACCGGATGATCCTAAATCCTACCGACCAATCACATTGTTACCATCGTTAGGAAAGCTTTTAGAACGTCTTGTAGTGCCCCGGCTTCTGCCAGGTGGAGTCAAATTTCATGATAGACAATTTGGATTTACGTTGGGTAAATCGACAACTGACGCTGTTATATCGGTTAGAAAGTTTGTCACAGAGTCAAAATTTCAATACGTGCTGGCTATTTTCTTAGATATATCTGGCGCCTTCGACAACGCATGGTGGCCCATGCTGTTGCTGAAATTAAAATCACGGGGGTGTTTTAAAAATATTTATTCCCTTATCTGTTCGTACTTTTCACAAGGTACAACTAAACTAAGACTTGGTCATCATTCTGTGTCGAAGGCGCTTACAATGGGATGTCCTCAGGGATCGGTGCTAGGTCCATACTTGTGGAATATCGGCTTCGACGATTTTCTTACGATACCAATACCATCCGGATGTACTCTGAACGCGTATGCTGATGACGGCTTATTACTGGTGGAATCTGATACTAGGGCGGGGCTTGAGAGATTAGCCAATAGATGTTTGAACTTGATATCTCAATGGGGTGAACGTAATCGCTTAACTTTTGCACCCAACAAAACCTTCCAGTTACTTTTAAAAGGTAACCTCAAATCACCGCCGAGCATTAGATTTGACAATGTTACTGTAAAAAATAAAACCACAGTGTGTTATCTAGGATTAGTTTTAGAAAGAAACTTTTCATTTATCGAACATATTAAAATAGTTAATGAAAAGTCTAAAAAGAGTTTCTGTGCATTGACAAGGATATCAACTGCGACATGGGGTCTATCATTTAATACATTAAAGATCATATACGGAGCTACTTATTTAGGTTCTATGTGCTATGGTGCACCTGTATGGGCCGATAGGGCGACCGTAGGCGCTGTCCGTCGCAAACTGTTACAAGGCCAACGACTTGCACTGATATTTTTGTGCAAGGCATATAGGACGGTTAGCACTGAGGCTTTGCCGGTGTTGGCAGGTGTCCTTCCGGTCGATCTCGAGGTGCAGAGACGTGCAGCCATGTACTATTCAAGACAAAACATGGAATGCGATTTCTTGGGCGCGCGGGATCGCGGTAAAATTACAAGATTGCTTCAACAGCAGTCCGATGTCTATAATGACCTCATAGACGAATGGCAGCAACGCTGGGACGAATCATCCAAGGGGCGCCATCTTTACCAATTTTTTCCATCTGTTCGCGAACGGTTGTCGAGGACATGGCTTGAGGTGGATCACTGTGTCGCTCAATTTCTTACGGGTCATGGTAACTTTAAGAGCAAGTTGTATTCATTTAAATTAGTCGAGTCACCATTGTGTCAATGCTCAACACCTAACTCTCATTATGAACAGTCTGCTCATCATATCCTCTGGGAATGTAGTCTTTGGTATAATGAACGTAATATAATGCTGAATAGCTTGCAGGTGACATCTGGGGCGGTATACTATGGGGATCTTGTGTCAACTAGGGTGAATTTCCGTGCGTTTAGGCGATTCTGCCATACATATTATAGAAATCAAATATAGCTCATGTAGGACCCGTAATATTTGGTGGCCGTGGTGCTTCCCTGTTTAAAAGGGTGTATGCCTATTTTACTTCATTTTGTCTCCCGCTTTGCTAAGGAGGGAAGTGGATTTACTGTATTTCCAACTCCTCCAATTTTCTTCTGATTAATTTCGTTGCGGGTTCCAAGACAGTTTAATTTCTTCCTGGGACTTCCCGAGTGTCATAACTCGGTGTGTTCGTGGGTCACTGCTGTGGATCCTGGTGTACAGGAGTTACAGTGGTGGGCGTGTGGGTGGGATTAGTCCCTAAAAAAAAAAAAAAGGCCAGATAATTTAGACATAGACTTAGAACAGTCTATTAAATCTCATGTTGCGGTCATATCAGAAAGTTTAGAACTGTTCACAAGATTTTCTTCTTTACCAAGGCTTATTAGAGTTATTGCATACTGTCGTAGATTTCTAAAAGAAGGCATAAAAAGGACAAAATATTTACAAGTTAAGGAAATAGATAAAGCATTAGAATGTTGTATTAGAGTTACACAAAAAAAATATATTTACAGAAGAATATTTACAAATACAAAATAAAGGATTCTTACAACTACGGTCAAGTAAATTAAAGGCATTGAGTCCTTACCTAGAGAATGGCTTGATTAGAGTACGAGGTAGAATAGACAAGGCTACATTAGAACAGACCATGAAGCATCCCATAGTGCTACCAAGTAACGCTCACCTCACTCACCTGATAGTTGCTGACGCGCACCATAAAACTTTGCATGGTGGACTACAGCTGATGCTTAACTATTTGAGGAGAGGTTATTGGATAATAAGTGTGCGAAATTTAGGAAAGCAATACATCCGGAGGTGTGTAATATGTGCCAAGCAAAGAGCCACTATTAAACCTCAAATAATGGGCGATCTTCCATCCGTGCGTTGTACTCCCGCAAGACCGTTCTATAATAGTGGAGTAGATTATGCTGGACCAATAAAAATTTCGACGACAAAGGGCCGTGGACATTATTCTTTGAAGGGCTATCTTTGTTTATTTGTGTGCATGTCCACGCGCGCATTACACCTCGAAGTCGTAAGCGACATGACAACACAGGCGTTCCTAGCGGCGTTTAGACGCTTTATTTCTAGACGAGGTCACTGCGCTAGGTTATATAGTGACAACGGAACCACATTTGTTGGTGCCTCTAAGGAACTCGCATTAATTTGCAGTTCGGTTGCTGAACATTTGGAGGCAAACAACACAGAGTGGCACTTCATCCCTCCCCATGCACCGAATTTCGATGGATTATGGGAGGCCGGCGTTAAGTCTACAAAGACTCATCTTAGGCGAGTTATAGGCGATGCCACGCTAACCTACGAGGAGCTTTCAACGCTGTTAATACAGGTGGAAGCATGCCTCAACTCTAGACCAATGAGTATCGTAAGCCTGGGTGACCCAGGAGAGTGTGTACCTTTGACCCCGGGACATTTTCTTATCGGTGAACCGTTGATAGCATTACCCGACTGTGGGAATTATGAAACTTCCAACGTGCATTCTCTGACTCGCTGGCAATTTGTTCAGAGGATGTTACAATCGTTTTGGAAGCGCTGGTCACAAGAGTATTTATGTAACTTAATGCACCGGTACAAGTGGTCCTCTAAAGTTCAAGAACCAAATATTGGTGATATAGTTCTCATAAAGGAGGATGATTTACCCCCCAGTCGTTGGTTAATGGGTTGCATTTTGGAAAAACATTCAGGAGATGATAATGTCACCCGTGTGGCCAACAAACAAATTGTGTATATTGCCTGTAGAACACGAATAAAATGTTTTTTTTGTAATTATTATTTTTTTATATTATAGTTTATTTTTAAATTATTTAGATTGTATACCTTCTTTACCATTTAAGAAAGGCCGATTCGTCTATATCGTCCTTTGGTGGGCAGTATGTTTACGATGAACGCAAAAGCAAATGGATCAATTGATTGATCTTAGTTAAAATTTTTGTAGATCCTCAATAGATGGCGTTGTACTGGCTTTCTAGATCGCGGTATGGTTGCGTTACCGTCTTGTACTTAAAAATAATATTTTTATAAATAAAGAGGTCGATCAAGATCGGAATACAGCGCAGTGGTTTCATTTCACAAACCCTACTCTAGTGTTCTCATTCAGTACACCCACCGGTCGACCGCAGATCGCGACACCTAGCGGCGTGTCGAACACTATGCCTCGGTCACTCTTATTTACCCGAACCGCTTATGCGGACGACAGTAACATCTGTTGTTAAAAACAAAACGGGTGACAAGTCCGATGTAAATAACTATCGACCCATCTCGCTTGCCAAAACCGCGGCTAAGGTGCTTGACGGTGTGTTGAAAGGCTGCCTTTCAGATCACATTGAAGTACACGATGCCCAGTTCGGGTTTAGGGGCGGCCTGTCCACGGAGAGTGCCATACTTAGCCTAAAACACACAGTCAAGTACTATGCCTCGCGGAGGACGCCGGTCTACGCGTGTTTTCTCGACTTGTCAAAAGCTTTCGATCTTGTTGCCTATGATGTACTGTGGGACAAGTTGGGAGACACGAGTGTTCCAACGGAGTACACAGCGCTCCTCAAATACTGGTATGCTCACCAGACAAACCGGGTGAGATGGGTCGGTACTCTCTCGGATGAGTACAGAATGGAGTGTGGTGTGAGGCAGGGGGGGTTAAGCTCACCTCTATTGTTTTTATTTATATATGAACCAGCTTATTGAGCGACTGAGCAGCACACATGTAGGCTGTGACATAGACGGCACATGTGTCAATAATTTAAGTTACGCGGACGACATGGTGCTGCTCAGTCCTTCGATAGATGGACTGAGTAAGCTACTATCGATCTGCGAGACGTATGCGGAGATGCACGGTCTTAAATACAACTCTAAAAAGAGCGAGATTTTAATATTCAAAACGCAAAAACAACAGTCACGCCGTGTATCTCCGGTATATCTCAATGGCGTAGTACTAAAAGTTGTTGAGAAGTTCAGGTATTTAGGCCACATTGTCACCAGTGACCTTCGCGATGATAGCGACATAGAGCGGGAGCGCAGGGCGTTGGCGGTGAGGGGCAATATGCTCGCCCCTAGGTTTGCTCGCTGCACGGCAGACGTTAAAGTGACTTTATTTAAAGCGTTCTGTCAGTCCTTCTATTCGAGCGGCCTGTGGGTGTCATATTAGTCCAAGAGCTAGTGGATCGTCCGAGTAACGGTGTGTCTGTAAGGCTAGAAATTCTTATGGTGATGAGTCATAGTTGCCTAAGTACAATGACCATCGCCTGGCACGCCTCAGCCCTGCACGTCATCAACCCCTATATTTTTGAAAGTGTAGGAAACATGTGAAACAGAAACTTGTTCCTGTAAGCTTGAAATTTTTTTACCATTTAGTTTATTTGTTATTAAGTTCAAAAAAAATTGACAGGCGGTTTCGATGAGCACAAGTACCTGACAGGTGAGCCTGAAGGTGTATTATGTGTAAATTAAAATAAACTTTATTCTGTAAAGTTGAAATTTACAGCTATGTTTCTTTAAACGATTTAAAGTAAGTTGGTACAATGACAGGCGGTTCTGGCTAGCATAAGTTTTTAATTTAAATAATAAAATTTTCTTCCCGTGAAAACTAAGACGGCGCTCGTGCAATCTCTTATCTTCCCTTTAATCGACTACGGTGACGTGTGCTATTATGACCTGAATGCAGATCTTCTCAACAAGCTAGATCGTCTCATCAATAACTGCATTCGATTCATCTTTAATTTTCGTAAGTATGACCATATCTCCGATTTTCGTTCCCAACTAAGATGGTTACCTATTCGTCAACGCAGGAAAATGCGCGCTCTCACAACTATGTACACTATCCTCAATTCCCTTTCCCCTCCTACTTATTTAACAACACAATTTCAATTGTTATGCAACAACCACAACAGAAACCTTCGTTCGGCCAACAATCTTCTTCTACTCTGTCCTTCTCACACCACTGGGTTTGTCCACTCTTCGTTCTTTGTCCAGGCTGTCCTCTTATGGAATACGCTTCCTCACGAAGTCAGGATGGCTACAAATCAGTACTCTTTTAAGACGAAAGTGAAAGAGCTATTGCTGAGCGAAATGGCAGATTCAACGAGCTCCTAGTTCATCGGCTAAATTTTTTTTTTAATTATTTTTCTCATATATATATGTGTATGTGTATGTATATATACATGTATATATTTATGAGTATGTATATGTATATATATGTGTATGCGTGTGGTATTACGACGTATACACCAAATTCCAAGATAGTTGGTATTTAACAAAACCACTATCGTTTATACCCTACCATAAATGCACCTACCTCATTCTTTCTCAGCACCGCCCAATCGGTCGACTGGCAGAGAATGCCTTAGGCATTAAGTCCGCCGATGCATGTACTTGTGCAAAAAGTTAAAAATAAATAAATAAATAAGTCCTTGACAGGCGAGGGGAAAGATGCTATGGGAATACGAGTGAGAGGCGTAACGTAAACGCAGTGATGCGAATGAGACAGTTTATCTAACGGTAAAATTGGAGGGTCGTGTACCTGCTTTTGTAGAAAGATTTGAAACGAAAAATTTCGTCAGTTCTAACAACGACATACCTACGTGAAGTCGTGTTCAACTATTTCACGAAGAATTTCGGTGTTTTATGTTGTGAGCTATTTAAAGTTAAAAATTTCAATTATATATTAATCTTAACTATTCATTACAGTGATTGTGCAGTTATCTTTGTGTATTATCATTTTATATTCATATTTAAGTAAATAGTGAGTAAGATGGAATCGGAGCACGTGGTTTGTGTGATTTGCAACCAAGATAATGATGAAAAAACTGTAAAATTTACAATAAGTACTTTGGATAAAAGCAAATCAATATTAAAAATTAGGAAACAACATAATTTATAATTTCATGACATTTCTCTGCCAGAGGAAGTTAATAATAATGCAGGCTATCATGTGAAGTGTTACAAAAACTTTCTTGCTGTAATGAAAAAATATCGCCAGAACGAACCATCAACTTCATCTAATGTACCAGCATCATCAACAGGTATTTTTTTATTAACTTATATACTCTTTATTACGTTCCATCTATTGAGTAGCAATTTTTTAAACCGTTAACTTCACAGAAACATCCCGAGGCAGAATTTTTGTCTTATTTTGCTGCTGAACCTCTGAAGGTGTTGAATCTGGAATTATGAAGGGGGTTCAGCGGCAAAATATAAAAAGATTTTATATTATTTTCCCTATACTATCAAATAAAATTTTGCCGTTGATACTCTTGACATTCAGGAGGTTCAGCAGCAAAATAAGACAAAAATTCTGCCTCGGGATGTTTACTACTAAATATATATTAATTAGCATTAGTTAATTTCAAATTATGAGCAGTTTTAAGATATATAAGAACAGTAATGAAATTGAAGTTGAAATCAATTATTTTTTTCACAGAAATGACTGATGAAGAAACAGAGGGAATTAGGTCTTCAGTAGATATTGAGGAAAGCGAAACATCAACATCTGAAAGTAGCGATGATAAGTTATGTGTCTTTTGAACAAATAAATATAAACGAGTTAAAGGGCGGTTTCAAGCTTTGCATTCATCAGAAACAGAAAGTTTAATGCAAGCTCTAAGAGCATTCGGCGAAAATAATGAATTTTACGAAAAAGTAAGCAATACAGAGAGTCCCATTATTTACTATCATAACAGTTGCCGAACGATTGCATTATATACATTGCAACAAGAAAATAAGGTTATGAGATCACCGAAAAAAACTTGGAAATATTATCAAGAACAGGCATTTGAGGAAATGAAAATATTCATCACCGAAGAAGTGATAAATAAAAAAAGATGTTTTTCATTCACATACCTATGTAAATATTATTCAGAATTATTAAAAGCAATTCTTGAAGAGAATGGCGAAAGCACAGATTACAGTTTTAGTACTCAACGTTTTGAAGAAAAAATATTAAATACTTTTGACGATATTAAAATTGAAATTAATTGAAAAATGATAATATTGATTTAAAAATGTGCGAAATATTAGAAGAAGAGGAAATATTGCAAAAAGCAGCATTAATTTTAAGACAATCTATCATCAACATTGACAATAATAATTTACCTGATGATATAAAAACTTCTCATTTAATAAATTGTGAATGCCAAATACCCAAGCATGTTTTTGATTTTTATAGTTTTCTCTTGGGAGGTTACAAACGTCGTCGTAGAACGAGCACAACTTGTATAAGAAAAGTAAATTCATTAGCATATGATTTTATTTATAATGTCAGTAATGGAGCTATCAAGACCAAAAAACACATCACTTTGGGTATGACATTGAAAAGCTTGACAAGTAGCAGGAAAATCGTGGATATTATCAATAAATATGGTCATTGTTGCAGCTATCATATTTTCGAAGTATTAGAAACGGCAGCCACAACAACATCATTTAACCGCTCGAAAATTTGTCCAGAAGAAATTTGCAAAAGAAATGATATGCACACTGGAGTAGCGTTCGATAACTTTGATAGATATGTCGATACTGCAACTGGTAAAGATACTTTACACGATACTGTGGGTATTATCTATGAAACAATTATTGAGAATGATGATAGTAATGGGGAAACTTCCCAACAAAATAGTTCTGAAATTTTTGAATCCATTTCAATTAAATTTAGATGATAATTGTCTTTATAATATCGGTAATGGTAAAGTAGCTTCAAGCGCAGTACAATAGTACTTATTAATTTTTTTAAACATCGGTGAAAACTTAAAACAAAAGTTTATTTCTGAATGTTCAACTAACGGAGGGAGATTCGAAGAAAAAAATTCCCAGGTGAAAATAATGAATTTTGCTTCAGAGAAAAAAAGAAAAGAATTAAAGTTGAAATTAAAGTTCACGAAATCCGTGTCCAGCGTGATTTATTTTGTCGCCTATTAGCTCTATCGATGTGGAAAAAACATTGTCATACCCTATGACAATCGTTCCGATGTCACTTTGTCATGAAGATGGAACTATTCATAAAACTGCAAAATCAGTAATGATTGAAGCTTTAGTAGGAAATACTCATAATGACGAAATACCCAAACGGTTCGATGCTGTTATTTTTGATGGGTTTTATTTACTCCATACAATGAAAAACATTCCAAAAACATTTGGTAATATTTCTAAAAAAATCATGTCCATTTTAACGGCAACACATGCTCCACGAGTAGACATAATTTTCGATCAGTATTTTTCGCCGTCTATTAAAGATTATGAACGAAGCCAACGTCACGAAGTTCGTAACATCCAATATTTAATTAGTGGACAAGTCCTTAACAAGTCAGACCAGTTGATTATATTAAAGAACTCCGTAACATAGAATGCAAAGAAGCGTTTGTAGATTTTTTGATCACGCACTGGAGGACAAGTGAAATGGCTGAATTTATTGGAAATACCAACATCAATTTAAATTATTAAGAATGTCATATTTATCGTGTCCATAACAACGGTGTGATCTCTAATATTAATGATAACTTATCGTGCCAGCATCATGAAGAAGCTGATACGAAAATAGTACATCACATATGCCAAATGGACAACGATATATCTAATGTTTCAATAAGAGCATCCGACACAGACATTTTAATGATTAATTAATATTTCACAATTATATATAAAATTAGAACCCCTTTTATGCCAAAGTTTACCTGGTTTTCACGCATTCACCGGATGTGATTTTAATCCATGTTTTGTGAGAAGAGGCAAGAAGAAACCTTATCGATTATTACAAAAAAATATTCAATTTCAGAAGGCATTTGCAGCATTAGGAAATGCTGTAATAATAGAGAAAAAAGATGAGGTTTTTCCAATACTCGAAAAGTTCGTCTGTCAACTGTATGGAATGAAATCTGCCAATGTGTATCAAGCACGATATGATAAGTTTATCGCCACATATAAAACAAGTGGTACTGAGGTGTTTAAGAAAAAACGGATCAGTTATGATTCCAAAAATTTGCCTCCATGCCACCGGGAACTGCAACAACAATTATTGCGGTCTGTGTACATTACAAATATCTGGAGAAATAGTCACTTAAAAGTGCCAACGGTTCTTAAACCTGAAGATAATAATAACAATAATAATAGATTTATTTCCAAAACAATTTTACATAGAAATTTACAGTACATGTTAGTTACAGGACAATTTTAGTCGTCGATAATATCGAAATATCCATGTTCAATTAGTGAAAAACTCTGCCTTTTAAACTAGGTGACACCTGTATCTTAAAAGACAGTGTTCGGTCATACATTTATACAATATTAGATGAAACTTTTCTAATTTAGAGCAGTTGTGAATGCTTTGTGTATTTATTACATATAAGATTAAGCTGTTATGCATGATATATGGTACTATGACATATGGTATATGAATGAGTGTGTGTGTGCGTTTGCTTGCGCGCGCGCGTGTGTGTGTGTATGCATGAGTGTGTGCGTGCTTGTGTGTGTGCGTGCGCGCTCGTGGGTGAAAGTATTTGTGTTTAATTTGTAGTTTTATGCGATGTAAGTAAGCAATGACTCTGTACTGAATTAGTCTTGTTTTAGTAGCCATTCAGTCAAGACGAGCTTTAATGTGTGTATGTTCATTTCGAGTATATTAAGTTCTTTGTGTATTTTTTTGTAAATGTGCGTGCTTAGTACATAATAGTGGTGCTTTGCAAATGAAGTCCTATGTTGTGTGCCCACCGGTAAGTTCCTTCTTTTGTTTTTATTTGGCAGGGGAATACTGCTATGTTTCCTTAGAGAACATCGAAGCACAAAGAGTTGTCGAACGGTAAGTACCTTACAATCAGCATAGAGTTGTGAAGTTGAGTATCTGAAAGGCCTCCTAGTCATTACCTTCAACACCGCTCGCTGCGCTTTCTCCACTTCAAGAAAGAGTGTCTTATTAGCACCGCCCCATGCATTGATGCAGTACCCGATGATAGATTGGCACAGTGCGTAATAAACCATCTTAAGAGTGTTAAGATCGGCCGAGTCTCGGAGTGCCTTGAACGTACAAATGAGACGCATCGTTCTATATGTGAGCGTGTTGATTTGCTTATCCCATTTTAATTCATCATCCAAATGTACTCCCAAGTACTTTGTAGAGTTTGTTCTGGTTAATGGAAGACATAAACATTATGCTTGTGGGTTTTTGCATGCGTGAGCCGTTAAAGAAAAGGTGGCTGGCGGTTTAGTAGTGTTTCTTAGCGCGAAAGGTATGTATACTGTTTTTGTCAAATTTAGGGTCAATTAGTTCTCATTTAACCAACTCATGACGTCTTTTAGAGCTTTTTCCGCCTTTATTTTTATGTCCTGCCAAGTGGGTCCGCAAATAAGAATAGCAGTATCGTCGGCATAAGCATAGATGTGCTATCAGAGAGGGGTAGTTGGCAAAGCTCATTTACATACATTTGGAAGAGTGTCGGTCCTAAAATGCTTCCTTGAGGGATGCCGTATGTCGTATATTGGTCATCACTCTGGTATGTTTCGATCTTAACGCGTTGACTACGGTTTGACAAGTAGCCTTTGAACAGATCCAAAGCCACGCCCCTTACTCCCAAATGTTCCAATTTCTCAACAAGCCTAGGGACAGAAACTGTGTCAAATGCCTAAGTTAGGTCCAAGAAAATTCCTAAACATTTCACTCTTTTGTCCAAGTTCTTAGCCACAAATTCTGTTAAGTCCAGAACTGCATCCTCAGTTGAAACACCCGATCGAAACCCGTATTGGTTTTCAGCTATTATGTGATATTTATTGAGGAATGCCCTTAATTGTTTATTAAGAATTTTTTCCAGGACTTTAAACATTGAAGATAAGACTGATATTGGCCTATAATTACTGACACAGCTTCTGTCCCCGCCCTTGTGGATAGGATGTACAATCGCTTTTTTAAGGTTAACCGGGAATACGCTGTTCTTAAGACAAAGGTTGAAAATATATGTCATAGGTGATAACAAAGTTGCTCGGCATTGCTTCAGTAAGGACGACGGTATTCCATCCCAGCCAATGGCACAGTCATTGCGGAGTTGTAGGATGACGGATTCAACCTCAGCCTTATCTATAGGGAGAAGGACCAGCGAGTTTACTGGTGAATAAATGAGTCTATTTGTAAATACGGGTTGGAATTTAATCGATGGAAGCTATGTTTTTAATTAGTTTGAGGGAAATACAGTTCCTTCTTCTATCTACGAAATATTATTACAACAGCCTACTGATACTACTGAGAATGAGTCAAGTGAAGCTGAAGAACACATTGAAGGTAATTGTTAAGGGTCCAGGGGACGTTAATAAAATGGCAGTGGACTGTATTACTGGTATTTTAATCGCCAGGTCTTTACACGTTATCAAGTGTGAGGTTGAAGTCGGACCGTCCACGGTGATGTCCCAAGGCGAGCAACGGCTGTTTTATATGTCCTCTGCTCCTCCCGGCTCGGTCCCCCACTCGTCGCACACGTCCGGGTAGTCCCCCCGCACGCCGCGCTGTTGCCCGTTATAGTGCGTTTAGTTAACTCGCAGTCGCAACAGTAATAAACAAATTCTTAATTTTCTAAAAATATATGGAATTCTACATAATTGAGCGCGAGATCCGAGATTTAATGTTATCATTAATGTATTCAAAATTTGTTTCTTTTTAGATGATGAAATCGACAATGAAGAATCAACACAGGTTTACCCTAGTTCAGGCAGGCAGCGACTAAAGTTTTTAAACAAAATCGTAATATCTTTATGAAATCTAATCATAAAATTACACTACTATAGATTTACGCTAGTGTAACTTAGTCTAATTATTGTCTAAGATCTATGTTAAACTGAAATGTCCTACACTGTAATATTTATATTTATCAAATAAATAAATTAAAAATAAAAATAAATTATATGATGACGAAGAAAGTGATGATGACATCTCAGATAATGATGATGATTAATTTAAAATCTTATGTACATTATGTTACAACTAATAAAATACATTTTACCCATAATTTCAATTTTCACTTAATGTAATTTGCATCAACGATATGATTTTTCATGCTACGCCTCTTACTCGCACTCCCATAACATCTTTCCCCTCACCTGTCAAGGACTTATGCTAGCCAGAACGGCCTGTCATTGTACCAACTTACTTTAAATCGTTTAAAGAAACACAGCTGTAAATTTCAACTTTACAGAATAAAGTTTATTTTAATTTACACATAATACACCTTCAGGCTCACCTGTCAGGTACTTGTGCTCATCGAAACCGCCTGTCAATTTTTTTTGAACTTAATAACAAATAAACTAAATGGTAAAAAAAAACCAGCTTACGGGAACAAGTTTTTTTTTAAATGTTTCCTACGCTTTCAAAAATATAGGGGTTGATGACGTGCAGGGCTGAGGCGTGCCAGGCGATGGTCATTGTACTTAGGTAACTATGACTCATCACCATAAGAATTTCTAGCCTTACAGACACACCGTTACTCGGACGGTCCACTAGCTCTCCTACTATATACAGAACGGGCCTATAACGTCCTGCGCGTACAGTATAACAACGTCTTCAGTATGCTGTTGCGGCTGCCGCGGCATTGTAGTGCATCGGGCATGTTTGCCGAAACTCGCACCGACGGTTTTCATGCTCTCATGCGTAAAAAATCGGGTTCAATGCTACAGCGCTTGCGTAATACCCGGAACAGCGTCCTGAACATGATTGCTAGTAGGCCAGACTGTCCTATACAAAGGCACTGGGTGGCAATAGCAATAGGAAAGCATAGTTGAATGCCTTTCTACTATTAAGTGTCGTTACTAACAATACTAATATAGACGTTAAGTACTTTCTGTTTCTAACCCATTACTAAACAATCTATGGACTGTATATGTCTGAAAATAAAATTATTATTATTATTCACAATACCCCCCATGCACCACCAACTTTTTGCAACCCAATGGGTGAGGCCTCTATTGACGTGACGCTGACGCGTGGCAACGTCTCGATATCCGGATGGCGTGTCCTTCCGGACGCATCCTATAGTGATCGTGTACGAATTCATACCAAGGGTTGCACAGGATCCACAAAGGGGTCCCTATAATTTTAGATATGAAATTAAAGGTGCGAACTGCGCTTTGTTTGGTTCACTCTTTGCAACTCATACCAAAGACTTCAGTCGCAGTAGTTTATCAGCTGAGGAAAGCGCCGAAATACTATCAGAAACTTTCACATACTGCGCTGATGTATCTATTGGTCGCGGATCTATCACTAACACTCGTAGATGTGATTGGTGGAATGATAAATTAGCCGAACTACGTAGAAGCTACCGGAAAGCTCGTAGAAAATTAAACACTATTTAAAAAATAACGTAACAGGAGATTTGTACAATAATGCTCTCATTGCTCTTAGAGTTGCCAGGTCCCACTACAGAGCTGCAGTGGAAAAATCAAAGGGAAACTTAATTCAGAAACTTGTTGATAAACTCGATAGAGAGGGCCCGTGGTCACCTTTGTATCACGAATTTAAGGCAAATAGATCAATCGACCTAGCATACATACAGAACATCAAAATTAATAACAAATATACCACAGGAGTAAAACAAACAGCAGAATATCTTATAGAATCACTCATACCTGACAATCGGCCGGAAAACGACACTGATCATCACCGACAGATCAGTCAGTGGGCCATCGAACCACCACTGTCTCCCATGTCTGATTTACCATCTTCAGACGAATTTCTCGGTATCATTAAATCCTTGCCGCTACACAAGGCGATGATAAAATATCTAACAAAATGATAAATGATAAAAGAGCTTGTAAACTTGCATTGCTGAAGGAATATTTCCTCGTATATGGCGGTGCGGTAATATTCGTATAATACCAAACAGTGGCGACAAGCCACCGGATGATCCTAAATCCTACCGACCAATCACATTGTTACCATCGTTAGGAAAGCTTTTAGAACGTCTTGTAGTGCCCCGGCTTCTGCCAGGTGGAGTCAAATTTCATGATAGACAATTTGGATTTACGTTGGGTAAATCGACAACTGACGCTGTTATATCGGTTAGAAAGTTTGTCACAGAGTCAAAATTTCAATACGTGCTGGCTATTTTCTTAGATACCGCGAAACTTGCTGACTTTGCCACTTTTTTGGGTCTAAAAAGTTTTGATTCGACTTTTTTATTAAAAATAATAAGAAGATGCTAAGAGTTACTTATTTCTAAATATATTTTATCAAGTGCTAATTCTTACTATTATTTAAAAAATCCTTCATTTAAATCATTTTCACTATTAAAGCCTGAAGAAAAATGTGGCAAAGTCTATGATCACTTCTGCTAAGATTGCCAGACGAAAATAAAATAACATTTAATAGGAATTACATTCGAACAAAAATATATAGCAGGACCTGGCAGCTCTGTAGTGGGACCAGGCCTCTATCCATCAATATGAAAATAATATAATCCTATTATTTAGCACTGGTAATATTTTTTTTAAGAAAGTGGCAAATTCACCAAACTTTTCAAAATTCTTCATACAAAAAGGAGAAAGATGTTAGGGTTGACAAACTTTAAAAATCTTTAAGATAGTGATTCCTTGGTGGGTAGAAGAGAGTGGCAGAAGTCTTCCTACAGAAACTTAAGGTTATTGTTTGGAGCGCGTCAATGCACTGACTTACATTTAGATTTCAGTAGTATTTCAATTTATATTCTTGTATTTTGCATTTATGTGTTGCGTTCATAGGCACCACGAAAGAATAAAACGTGTTTATTGCGGGTTGCATATCAGTTTAATTAATTAATACCAACCTAAAATACAGTGCAAGTCTTACAACAACAGTAGCTTAGGAACTTATAGCAAGATTAATTAGATGATTATTCAAGATGTTTCCTGGCACTAAAGTATATTGCACTTATACCTATATCTTTAAACAAAAATTAAAATATTTATAATATATTAATTAAGTAAAGAATTAATATAAAAATCTTTTCTTTGGCTATAAAGAAAAATTACGCTGAATTGGTATCGGCAAGAAATAATTTCAGATTTCTAGGACTAGTTAAGTACAATCAAAGATATTTAAGTTATGTAAAAGAAAAACCAGCAACACCCACCTGATTTTTTTTCATGAGAATTTGAAAAAAATCGTGAATATGTGCGTAATTACGAATACATATTATGAATAATTTATGATTTGTTGAACAAAGGTTCAATGTTTCACTATGTTAGTTAGAACTTATTGTTTAATTCCGAGCCATCAGAATGTCCTTACGAATATTGCTTTTATATGACTCATTTATTGGACATTGTACTTTGAGTAATCAATATCTTCAAACTTAAATGTTCCCCGGCGACCCTCTCGAGGGTTTGTTAAGACCAACTCCACATCGGATTCCAGAATAAAACTAACATCATTCACGTCAGGCCAATAAAAAAGGTCCGCCTTCCTTCTTCTCATAAATTTAACCAGCATTCCCGAATTTTCCGTTAACTCTAAAATCTGCCCAACATAAAACTTATTCGTTTTATGTCCTCTAAATCTAACGAGAAGGAAACTGTTAATTTGTTTCTCTACCATATTTTCTGAAGAACTTTGTGTTGTTTTTTCTAAATTATGCGTTTCTAATTCCTCTACTGTATCGCTTTCTTCTAATGTAGGAATTAAAGTTCCATCATCAGAAGACTCTCTTAATGAATACTCATCATCACTGCCCTCATCAGTCTCTTCTTCTAATAATCTTTTATTAATATAAGTAATTTTTTGGGCAAGCTTTCTCTTTCTGATATTAGATAAAGTCAAATCAACTCTCCCCGTGGAAGTAGATGCTACCGGGTTGTTGTAATGGTCAAATAATTTTAAATCATTTTCTGGTTTGAAATGAGACCGTTTCGGCACGGTACTATTATAATACAGTACTGCAACTTCATACAAACGGACGAAACGGGAGCTATACCTACGCGCCTCGATCTCGGGGTGCGCTCGGGGCGCAGACAGTCACGGCTGTACCGCAGTGTCGAACGGACTGCGTGTTGTTTTTTTAACAATAACCGCGCGATTTTTTCTCTAAAAATCAGTTAATATGACGAGTAGGAAATATTGTGCTGTTTTTGGTTGTATGAATTCGTCAATAACGCATCCAGACATAAGTTTTTTTAAATTACCTGGAAACTCTGAAAAGTAAGACTATAAAATAATTTTACTTACTAGTACGTAGGTACATAATGTGTGTCTTTTTAATGGATAAGTATTTCCTTTTATCTCACGAAAAAAAAGGTGTTTGGATGAATAAATAAAGCAAATAGAGTAACGGAAAGTTATTAAGACGAGTGAAATAGGGAGTTACATGCGGTTCTGAATGAATCATGATACGGTAGGTACCTACCTACTTACGCTTGTGTTAAAACTTCGGTGCATGTTTGTTTTGTTACTTTGCATAATTCAAAAAAAAGAAAATTCTACTTAAAGACGTGGTATTTTATTATTAATAATATATCTTTATTATCTGTGTGTATGAATAATACTAAAAAAAAATTGTTACCGTCTGTGTGTCATTAGACAGTTTTCGAAATTTTCACATAGTGTTTCTGCTGCTACTATAACAACATATACCACTAAAAACTGGTTTTATTTTCTCGGTATTAACAACAACAGCTAGACTCATATATAATATTTAGATGTTTGAGGGTTGTGATTTTAAAACATTCGTAGTCAGCTGTTCAGCTTTTTAATAATTAATTAATTGGTGACCAAAGAATTTTTGTTTTGAGTTGTTGCGAGTTGTAGGTTATAGGTTAGGTAATTTATAGAGACGTTAATTAGCTGAGATAAAAAGTTACTTACTCGTCAGCTGTTTCTTGCATTCTAGTTGAGTAGGTGGTAGGTGTTGGAGTTTCTAAGGATTGGAGTTTTGTAACGCGTATGGAGAAAGCACATTTATTTTATTTTATAGAAGGATTTTTTTCGGTCGCTAATTTATAAGCCCGATTGGTTTTTCAAACAAAAAAATGTTTTTTAATTAAATCTACCAATCAAAAAACAACACGCATTTTTATTGAACAATTCCTATTCAATATACAAAGTATTTCATTTATTTATATAAAAAGGATATTTACAATCACAAATTTAAATAGAAACAGAAAGTAGGCAAATATAATTAAAATGCTGGAGACGGGCAGCCCTAACGCATGTTTACGTACCGCGCGGCTGTAGGCATTTATTTCTATCATGCGGCCGAGTTACAATACTGTATTATAATTGTACCGTGGTTTCGGTGTGTGTGATAATGATGAATATATATCGTGAGTATCGTGAGTATCGAAAAAAGTAATTTGCAATTGCATGTAATAGATAAAACTATTACATGCAATCGCAAATTACTTTTTTTCAAATCAGTGTTAGCACGATTATATGGACTGAATTTTATTTCAGATAAAATAGTTACTTTTTCTCCACCTGACTTAGATGTAGAGTCGAGTTCTGGTGTTTGATTCATAATAGGTTCTGGTGAAGGTACTGCGTTTTGAAATTCGCATTCTAATCCAGATGTAGTATGATTCAGAGCCTCAGCCTTCAGTTTCTTTATTAGACCTTTTTTATTTGATTTTCTTTCTTACATTGGTTTCTTTGACATCAAGTTTTCTATTTATTCAGAAGAAACTGATGCACCGGGTTCCACAATACTGACTTTTTTATTTATAGTTTTCTTAAGAGGATTTACAGACCGGTTAGCTTTTAGATAATCCAAAAGAGCGGTGTATACTTTATATTTATTTTCTTCATCACATTCAGGAAGTTTCCTTAAAAAAATTTCAGGGTTAAAAGGGACTATCCCTGTAGCCTTAAACCCAAAAATTATATTTTCCTTGCTTGTAACGTTTATTGCATCTATGAGAAATTTAAGCAACGATTTGAAATGAGTTTTATTTAACTGACTTTCTGATGGATTTTCATATTTGTAGGTAGTTAAAATCTGACGCAATTTTTTTTAAGTGGACCAGAAAATGCTTCATCTAAAGGTTGTGTAACGTGCGAAGAATTAGGAGGCAGAAATGTGAACCTTATATTTTTTTCTTCACATAGGCGTAATATATATTTACGCTTAAATGGCTAGAAAGATTATCACCACTTTGGGGCCTTGTAGCTTTTCAACCCAAGGTATAACGATTGTCTGAAACCAATCTTCAAAAACAGTGGAATCGAACCAGTCGGATTTAGTTCGATTATATCTGCTACCGTTTGGTCCATTTTGACACCATGACGTCCACAAATGCTCTGCTTTATAAACAGTATAAGTTGGCAAGAGTATTCCATCTGCTGCCGCTGCAAACATAATCGATATACTACCCTTGGTGTGTGAATATCCTGAAAGAGTTCTCAACTAGGATATTTTATTTCGCGCTTAAAAATGCATTTTGACGATCTGGGATTATCTGAAAGATTTGTTTCATCGTAATTTAATATATTACTTTTTGGGACTAATCCCACCCACACGCCCACCACTGTAACTCCTGTACACCAGGATCCACAGCAGTGACCCACGAACACACCGAGTTATGACACTCGGGAAGTCCCAGGAAGAAATTAAACTGTCTTGGAACCCGCAACGAAATTAATCAGAAGAAAATTGGAGGAGTTGGAAATACAGTAAATCCACTTCCCTCCTTAGCAAAGCGGGAGACAAAATGAAGTAAAATAGGCATACACCCTTTTAAACAGGGAAGCACCACGGCCACAAAATATTACGGGTCCTACATGAGCTATATTTGATTTCTATAATATGTATGGCAGAATCGCCTAAACGCACGGAAATTCACCCTAGTTGACACAAGATCCCCATAGTATACCGCCCCAGATGTCACCTGCAAGCTATTCAGCATTATATTACGTTCATTATACCAAAGACTACATTCCCAGAGGATATGATGAGCAGACTGTTCATAATGAGAGTTAGGTGTTGAGCATTGACACAATGGTGACTCGACTAATTTAAATGAATACAACTTGCTCTTAAAGTTACCATGACCCGTAAGAAATTGAGCGACACAGTGATCCACCTCAAGCCATGTCCTCGACAACCGTTCGCGAACTGATGGAAAAAATTGGTAAAGATGGCGCCCCTTGGATGATTCGTCCCAGCGTTGCTGCCATTCGTCTATGAGGTCATTATAGACATCGGACTGCTGTTGAAGCAATCTTGTAATTTTACCGCGATCCCGCGCGCCCAAGAAATCGCATTCCAAGTTTTGTCTTGAATAGTACATGGCTGCACGTCTCTGCACCTCGAGATCGACCGGAAGCACACCCGCCAACACCGGCAAAGCCTCAGTGCTAACCGTCCTATATGCCTTGCACAAAAATATCAGTGCAAGTCGTTGGCCTTGTAACAGTTTGCGACGGACAGCGCCTACGGTCGCCCTATCGGCCCATACAGGTGCACCATAGCACATAGAACCTAAATAAGTAGCTCCGTATATGATTTTTAATGTATTAAATGATAGACCCCATGTCGCAGTTGATATCCTTGTCAATGCACAGAAACTCTTTTTAGACTTTTCATTTACTATTTTAATATGTTCGATAAATGAAAAGTTTCTTTCTAAAACTAATCCTGGATAACACACTAAGGGTTTTATTTTTTACAGTAACATTGTCAAATCATTAATGCTCGGCGATAATTTGAGGTTACCTTTAGAAGTAACTGGAAAGATTTGTTGGGTGCAAAAGTTAAGCGATTACGTTCGCCCCATTGAGATATCAAGTTCAAACATCTATTGGCTAATCTCTCAAGCCCCGCCCTAGTATCAGATTCCAACAGTAATAAGCCGTCATCAGCATACGCGTTCAGAGTACATCCGGATGGTATTGGTATCGCAAGAAAATCGTCGAAGCCGATATTCCACAAGTATGGACCTAGCACCGATCCCTGAGGACATCCCATTGTAAGCGTCTTCGACACAGAAAGATGACCAAGTCTTAGTTTAGTTGTACCTTGTGAAAAGTACGAAGAGATAAGGGAATAAATATTTTTAAAACACCCCCGTGATTTTAATTTCAGCAACAGCATGGGCCACCATGCGTTGTCGAAGGCGCCAGGTATATCTAAGAAAATAGCCAGCACGTATTGAAATTTTGACTCTGTGACAAACTTTCTAACCGATATAACAGCGTCAGTTGTCGATTTACCCAACGTAAATCCAAATTGTCTATCATGAAATTTGACTCCACCTGGCAGAAGCCGGGGCACTACAAGACGTTCTAAAAGCTTTCCTAACGATAGTAACAATGTGATTGGTCGGTAGGATTTAGGATCATCCAGTGGCTTGTCGCCACTTTTTGGTATTATACGAATATTACCGCACCGCCATATACGAGGAAATATTCCTTCAGCAATGCAACGTTTAAAGACAGTGAAAATCGTGTCACCCGAAAGTTTACAAGCTTCTTTTATCATTTTGTTAGATATTTTATCATCGCCCGAAGCCTTGTTTAGCGGCAAGGATCTAATGATACCGAGAAATTCGTCTGAAGATGGTAAATCAGTCATTGGAGACAGTGGTGGTTCGATGGCCCACTGCCTGATCTGTCGGTGATGATCAGTGTCGTTTTCCGGTCGATCGTCAGGTACGAGTGAGTCTAAAAGATATTCTGCTGTTTATTCTACTCCTCTGGTATATCTGTTATTAATTTTGATGTTCTGTATGTATGCAAGGTCGATTGATCTATTTGCCTTAAATTCGTGATACAAAGGTGACCACGGGCCCTCTCTATCGAGTTTATCAACAAGTTTCTGAATTAAGTTTCCCTTGGATTTTTCCACAGCAGCTCTGTAGTGGGACCTGGCAACTCTAAGAGCAATGAGAGCATTGTTGTACAAATCTCCTGTTACGTTATGTTTTCTAATAGTGTTTAATTTTCTACGAGCTTTCCGGTAGCTTCTACGTAGTTCGGCTAATCTATCATTCCACCAATCACATCTACGAGTGTTAGTGATAGATCCGCGACCAATAGTTACATCAGCGCAGTATGTAAAAGTTTCTGATAGTATTTCTGATATTATTTATTTCTGATAGCCCTTTGTGGATCCTGTGCAACCCTTGGTGTGAATTCGTACACGATCAAGCGGTGATCACTACGGGATGCGTCCGGAAGGACACGCCATCCGGATATCGAGACGTCGCCGCGCGTAAGCGTCACGTCAATAGAAGACTCACCCATTGGGTTGCAAAAAGTTGGTGGTGCATCGGGGGTATTGTGAATAATAAGATTCATTTCCGCAATGAAATCTTCAACCGCACAACGTCGAACCGTGTCGGTTGAACGCAACTTGCCATACCATAATGAAGATGAAGCATTGACATCAGCGCCAATGATAATTTTATGTCCCACGAGGAACTGCAAGACGTAACGTAAGTGATGTAATTGAGGATCAATAGGATGTGAATATTGAAAATAGCAGCTCACTACGTAAACCTTACAGGTAGAGGATGAGATCTCAGCAACGGCGCAGTGTGACGTCATAAGATTACGCAAAGATGTTACCGTAAAATTAGAACTTGCAACATATATCCCAGCCTGCGAACGGCAGTCAAGCTGTACTACATTACGACGCAAGTGAGCGCTCTGATATTGTTCTTGTAAAAGGACAATGTCTAACTTTTGTTCTAAAATGAAACGGTCTAATTCTGATGTAGCTATTTTATCGTTATGAAGATTTAACTGGCCTATCGAAATATTATTCATTACTTAGTAAGTTACTCTTTAAACTTTTTTTTTTTTTTAAACTAAGTTAAACTATTCAGTAATTGGTATTTAATATTAGCTGTTCCAGTTTTAATTTGTATGTGGCACAGTCGTATGAGCCGCATCGATGGTCAGATGGTTTTTTGAACCGCTTACACTGTGCGCACGTGGGCTTAAAATCTGGTGTGTCTTTATCTGGACAAGCTCGCGCTTCGTGTGCGGCGGCGCAATTAGCACAAGTAGGGGTTTTAATGTTGCAAAACTTTTGTACATGACCGAATTGCTGACAATTTAAGCAACGAACTACTTCTATATCGTCTATGAATCTACATGTGGCCCAGTCTATATAAAGTTTATCTTTTGTGTTGGCTAGATGTTTTCGAACTGCTGCCTCTAATTCTAAGCCTATCCATTGACGCCCATTTTCTAGTTTACGATGCCTAACAATTTTGGTTGACTTAATAAAATCGTTCTCACTTAATTTTAATTCGTCCTTGATATTCTGACGGTATAAGGCTGTTAGGAAGGCACGATCTTCCATAGAACCGGGTACGTCTTTTACAATTATACGGGGCCTACGGCCTTTCGGTTTTTCTAAGCGCAACCCTACTGATTTAATGGCTTCCACAGATTCCAGTTTCTTAAGCTGCCGTTCGTTAGCTACACGTAACACGACGCCTGCCTTAGAGGTTTTTTTAACGCCTACAATTTGAAATCCCTCATCGCTCGGTTTAATAGCCTTCATGAGAGCTTGTTTCGTTGCTGACGAGGTCGCATAGTCCGCTAAGCGTTCCGTAGTGGGATAGGCAATAACACAAGGCCTAGGAACGCGCGCTTCAGTAGGTACCGGGCACGGAGCAGATTTAGGTGGTAATCGAAGCTTAAGTTTGTCCGCGTACGTTAAACTCGTTTGTTGAGTTGCGATACCCTCCATTTGTCGCTCAAAATTCGCTGACTTCGTTTCGTTGCTAGAGGATTTTATTGCTAACAAAGATACGATACCGGTAATTCGTTGAGTAATATCCATAATTGCCGTTTTATTACCTACATTCATCCGTGATCCCTGATCATTAACTAATTCATTAATTTTTGCCAAGTACTCGGTAGCCTGTGAGACTAACTCGCAGTAATTGTATTCCCCACAGTTATCACGACCGTTAAGAGACGAAACATTTCCACTTAAATCCGAATTATTAATTCGTTTACTTCTATTGTATTTCGGCGAGAAATCTGTAGGTGACATTTCGTTAAATGTCCTTTTCCCGGTTGGTGTTAGAAATTCACTTGTACCGCCGGGGTCCGGCAACTCGCTAACGACCGACATAGCCAAAAAAAGACACACCAAACAACAATTTCAAAAGGAACAATTTTAAAAATAAACAATACGCAGAGAAAAATCAATTTAAACAAAGGATACCTCCTACCCACTTTTAGAAAGAAAATAAATTTACTCACCAATAGTCGTAATAAAATAATTCAGCACTATATTTCTGTTTAAAAAACAATAAAAACTTACTGATATTCTTTAAAACACTATACACAACCTTTAGCCGCCCGCAAACCGGGAACTAGTCGCAGAAAAACACAGAAAACAATATTTAAATTGTTAGCATATGAAGTCACACGTTAGTCGCACAGTGCCGCGAAGGGAAATATATTACTTGTAGGTATGTCTTTTAAGGTATCTTTCAGCGCGAACTTTTTTGATATTTTGTGCCGCTCGGGTTGTTAGTTTGTCCTTATGGCGAGCCAGAAAATTACTTATCCACCATTTACCTGGCGGTTTGTTATTAAAAATGTGTTGTTTATTGTTTCCTTTCAAGTAATTAAATACAACAAAACTTAAATCTAATCGTGAGAGGGGAGCGCCAAAATCACCTGCTGCTATTAAAACATTTACTATCTGTTTTTCTTCAGAATAGGTAAGTCTTTGTTGGCCCCCTTTTTTTTTTTTTTTTTTTTTTTCGTGCGGAAATCCCCTCGGATACCACCGGGTGGCATGTCGGACTCGAACCGACTAAAACCGCACGCCGTCTCGGGTACTAATAGCCGGGGAACCAGGTATACCCTAGAAAGGAAGTCCCTGGTGCCCCGACATACCTCGGGTCATCTACAGACGAGTAGAACCCCCGGTTAGTTGTTATTTTTTACTTTATTTTCGATAGTTCGCCGTGGTATGTGAAATCGTTTTGAGGCTTCCAGGGACGAAATTTTTCTACTTTTGACTAGGTCTACGGCAACTTCTAACATTTTGATAGAATATTTTTTGTATATGGACCGATGTGTTAAACTGAAATCTTCCATGTTCTAAAATAATAAAAACAAATATATGAATTTTAGGCTTGATTGCGTT
Source organism: Arctia plantaginis (assembly GCA_902825455.1). NCBI lineage: Eukaryota > Metazoa > Arthropoda > Insecta > Lepidoptera > Erebidae > Arctia > Arctia plantaginis. The sequence continues at coordinate 29,120 of CADEBD010000421.1, forward strand.
GTATGTAAAATTATTGTGTACGCGATCCGCGTATATTGCACTTTCAGTGAGGCACGTACATAATTGGCAAAATAAATTAAAATAGGTATGCCAAAGGAGACAAAGACGCATAACAAGTTAAAAGTACAAAGGTGCGATATGTTTTGGTATAGTTCGTCTAAGAAATTAAAGATTTTAATTCTGAATTAACATATTTCAGCTTCAACTTTACTTTTACATAAAGATTCGCAGAATAACCTAATGTACAAAAATAATAAAACTGATCTATTTATTTTAAAAAATGTGTCAGCCCTAACCCCTCACTAAATATGGCAAATTTAACATCACGATCTGATACACTGGATGTTGAATTTGCCAACACTAATTACGAATTTCTTGTAGCGTGCAGCACGGGTTGGATTTTAAAACGAGTCGCCTGAATTTGAGGGTATTGGTGGTGTAGGGGGCTTAAGGGAGTTAGTCTTAATACCCCCCACAGTAATTTTGGCTGCCGGAGTTGCGTCTAAATATTTTTAAACAATTTCCGAAAATTCTTAAATACTCTTGCAATTATGCAAAACGGAACGTAATTTTTTTGCTTTAGTATAGTTTTTCAAATGTAATTTTTAGGTTTTATGTGAAAAACGTGAAACGAAACGCATCTTGGATGGATGATATTGACAGCTAATGTCAAATTTGTGCGTCATTCCTTTGCTTTCGAGTATTATTATACTCGAATAGTGAATGTGTTCTTCCGTATCGATTTGTGTTTTTTCTACGACTTGGCTAAAATTTTGAAAGGTACCTGGGCCGGGTCACCATATGTGACTGGTATAATTATTGCCGAGAAACCATTGTGGCATACCAAATTGACAAAAAAGAAGTAGTTGGAAAGATTGGTGGCCCCGGAAAAATAGTCCAGATCGATAAATCTATATTCGGTAAAAGAAAATACAATCGAGGTAATTATATTTTATATATTATTTCTTATAGGAAATGTACAAGAACAGGACATAATTCTTAGGTAATTAATAGCAATCTATTACTCCGAGTTGGCACAATCAGACTTCATTGGGTTAGGTTCGATGGCTAAGGCGGGAGCGCAGCGCAGCAAAGCTCCCGCCTTAGCCATCGTGGTTATTTTTTTTTAAACCACCCAGAAAAAGGAGCCCCGCGTAGCGGGGCTCCGTCGACTCATAATTCAAGCCAGTTTTTATATATATATTTCTTTTTGTTATAGGTCGCCATATTGATGGCCATTGGGTTCTCGGTATGATTGAAGATTGATCTGAAGATCTGAGGTTGGAAGTGTGCCCAGACAATATTCGCTCTGCTGAGGTTTTGGTGCTACTTATATTGAAGAATGTGGAAGTTGGCACCACCATCCACACTGACTTTTGGAGAGCATATGATTGCTTGCCAGAACATGGCTACATACACAAAAAAAGTCAACCACTCGGATCGTGACAACCCATTCATAGCTGAAGATGGGACTCATACTCAACGAATTGAGTCCCAGTGGAGGGCTATTAAATTTTTTTTAGGAAGGACAATTTTAATAACACAGAAAATTTTGCAGATGTAATTTTTGAATATTTGTGGCGCGAAATAACGTAAAATACAGGCAAGATCCATTCATGGAATTAATAAAAGCGATAAAACATGTTTATAAAGTGGAATAAAAATTTTTGTACAAATTTCTGTTTTTATTTTTCCTAAGGGAACCAAGTATTTCCGGCGGGTGAAAATGGTGAGGGGGGGATCCGGCCCCTTTCCCCCCCCCTCCCCCAACCACTCACAACCACTTATAATGGCGACGTATTTCGAAATTTTTACCTGCAGCACTGCAAATCAATATGATTTATATAAAAGAACCTTAGTTTAATGTAATATTAAAAATATACTTACGTAGACAAAGTTTATCCTAATTAGTTTAATAAAAGTTTGGGAGCACTTGATTGTAGATCACTCACGCACGAAAAATTAACTGACAAAAATGACATCGAAATGACGTATAGGGTTTCCATAAATAATTTGTTGTTGTCATTTATCAATTCAATTTTGACATAAATCCATCCATACCCTTAAAAAAACTATATTGAAGTCATTCTAAAGTGTTTTTGGTTAATAATAATAATAATAATAATAAATCTCTTTATTGTACACCAGGTATAAATATATAAAGATTAACTTAAGCTAGGTTAGACAGGTACAAATGGCGGCCTTATCGCTCAGAGGCAATCTCTTACAGGCAACCTTGGTATGGAGAGAAAAACATAAAGGCAAGGAGGTGCAGGGTAGTGGCTGGTGTACTAAGAAAATACGAGTAGATTAGAAGAGGAAATCAATGTAGCATCTATATAAATATATAAAAAAAAATAACTGGAAGGACTAGGTCTAGGACTCTGATACGACTTAGGTGAATATGACATAGGTACTAGAAGGAATATGCCATATACTATATGCTAAAAAAGACTAGTGGTGTTATTAGATACATACAAATAAATAAATAAAATAATGTGATTTATAAATACACGCAAATGTATATACTTAAATGTATATTAATATATACAAATAATAATACAAATATATATACTTAAATATAAGAAATAATGTAACCTTATTGACTTAAAAGGCGGTTAATAATTATTGTACATTTATGTCTCCTAGGTAATGTGCTTTCACTTGTTTCTTGAAGGAATCAAGTGTTTGTGCACGTCTTATTACGACCGGTAGGGCGTTCCACAACCGAACCGCTTTAACAGAGAAGGAGACGTCGAGGAATTTAGTGGAATGTCCCGGCATTTTTAGTTGCAGGTTCTCAGACGATCTCAACAGCTTGGGGTGTGTGTCATTTGAGAAGGTAAACCGTGTTTTGAGGTAACGTGGTGTAAAAGGATTAAATAGAATATTATAGAGAAGAGAAAGAGTATGTGCATCCCGGCGAAGGCGAATGGGTAACCACTTAAGCTTCTTGCGATATTCAGAAACATGATCATATTTGCGAAGTCCAAATATGAATCTTATGCAGAGATTTTGGAGTCTCTCAAGCTTATTCAATTGGTCTTCAGTAAGATCTAGATAGCTGGCATCAGCATAATCAAGGATGGGGAAAAGGAGGGATTGTACAAGAGCAATTTTGGTTAGAGTAGGTAGAAAGTTGCGTAGTCGGCGTAACGACCCTGCAGCGGCAAACATTTTGCGACTCAGTTCTTGTAACTGAGGACCCCAGGATAAGGTACTATCCATGTATATCCCCAGATTCTTGACCTTATTACTGTACGGAATAGGTGTACCATTGCAAGTAATTTGAGGCAGTTTTGTCCAGTCAATTTTGGAGATCATTCGCGAGCTTCCAATGACAATGACCTGAGTCTTAGTTGGGTTGATTTTCAGGCCGTGGGAGTTGCTCCACTTACATATTTTTCCAAGGTCAGCATTTGTAGTGCCTACAGCATCAGCAAGATTAGCCAGTGAAGCCCTAGCATAGATCTGGAGATCATCCGCGTAAAGGTGGTAGGAAGAAGATAGTTCATTGGTGATAGTGTTTATAAAAACAGAGAAAAGTAGCGGAGATAGCACGCCGCCCTGTGGTACACCGGCTGTAGTACTGCACCAAGAAGAAACAGTGCTTTCAATACTAATGCGCTGCCGGCGACCAGACAGGTAGTTGCGAAACCAGTCAATCACAGTTGGAGATATGTTAAGAGAGCGTAATGTACACAGCAAAACGTCAAAGTCAACAGTGTTGAATGCATTACTGAAGTCCAGCAATGTTAGGACTGTAAGCTCACCATTCTCCATAGCAGATCTGATGTCCTCCGTAATATGAACTAGGGTAGTAGTGGTACTGTGCCCGGGTCGAAAACCGGACTGGAGAGGATTTAGGAGCAGGTTTTTGGATAGGAAACTTGTAAGTTGAGAATGAATAAGACGTTCAAGGACCTTGGAGAGAAAGGGGAGGACGGAAATAGGGCGGTAATCAGAAAAGGATGCAGGGTTTTTCTTTTTGGGGATGGGTATAATGTCAGCATCCTTCCAAGCTGATGGAAATACGCTTTTTGTCATTGAATAGTTTAATATATGACAAATAACAGGAAGGATTTCATCGAGGATTGGGAGGATCATATTACGGCTTAGACAGTCAGAACCCACTGCATTCGACGTAATAGACATGATGCTCTTCCTAACATCACACTCTGCAAGTTGACTAAAAAAGAAGGGAGAGCAGTCAGGAGTCGGGGCAGAAGTAAGATGTTTTAGTGTAGCATCTTTAGTCATTTTATCAAAATTTGACGAAGCAGAGAAATGTTGATTAAGTAAGTCTAAGTTTACATTATTGGAAATGGAATCGTTAACAGATTTGCCTACTCCCAGTGACCTTAAAAATTTCCAGACTTTAGCTGGATCCCCGTTTTCAACGGAGCTATGAATATATCGGCGTTGAGCGTTCCTACACACCTTGTTGCAATGATTCCTGATGGATACGTATTTTTCCCGGTTATTTTCGCTTGGATTCTTTTTAAATTTTGACTTTGCTAATGCTTTCCTCTTGATAAGCGTTTTTATCTCCGCAGTTAGCCAAGGTGACGGGAGGCGTTTGACCTTCATTTCTTGGATTGGGGCTAGTTTGTTGTATAGAGAAGTTAATTTGGAGGTAAAAAACGCCACTTTGTCATCTATACAATCAGCACTGAAGAGAGGAGCCCAATCAATACTGTTCGCATCCCTTACCAAGGTATCCACATCCATGCCCTTGAAGTTCCGTTGCAGAATAATCTTTGATTTAGGTTTGGGGGGTCGGAGATGATAAGATAGATACAGCAAGTCATGGTAGGAGAACTCGTCAGCAGAGCACTGGCCGTGTTTAGCTGCGAGGTTAGGGGAGGAAACAAGGATAAGGTCTAGCAGAGAAGGAGTAGAGTGTGGAAAATGGTGCGTTGCATTTGAAGGAAGAATAGATAAATTGCTAGATTGGATGATAGATTGAAGAGTCGACGAACGAGAATCATTTTTGAGAAGGCAGGTATTGAAGTCACCCATGATTAAGGTGTGACTGTACGAAGGAGTAAATTGTTCTAGGAGCAACTCAAACGATGAGAAGAAGTCGATGCGTAAGGATGGGCAATAGAAGACGCCAAGAAGGATTTTGGAGTGAAGAAGTTCAACCTCAAGGAACAGATGTTCACCCGCATTCGTTGGAGGGGGCTGCGGCGATATACTAACAACAGAATAGGGGATATAAGAGCGTAAATAGATTGCAACACCGCCGCCGCCACCCACAGCGCGATCATTCCTGATGAGGTTGAATCCTGGAAGAGTATATGCAGAAGAGGGTAAGCAGGGCTTAAGCCACGATTCAGAGACAAGTATAGCGTGTAAATTCGTACAATCAAAGCATGCCAGCATATCGGAGAAGTGAGCCGGAATACTTTGAGCATTTATATGTACAAGGTTGAGATTTTTGGGTACGTCAGAGAACCGAGATGAGAGAGTCTCAATGATTGTTGGATCATCCTGAGAACTAGAATTACTACAGGCAGACAAAAAGTCAGTAGTATCATCACTATCAGGCGAAGACATTTATGGCTTCCAAGTCGTTGGTTAGAAAAAATAATAATAGTGTATTTTTATAAAATATTCAGATAAAGGTAAGTAAGTTAAGTATCGATATTAAATAAAAGTATAATAAAAGGATGTATTAGATATCTAAAAATATTTATCGGTTCACTCCATCTGCCGGTTGCCAGTTACACAATGAACAGTAACAGAAATAATTAAATTGAAGAGAGAAAAAAATAGAAAAGAAACACAACAAATGACAAAAACCAGTAGAAAAATAAATAAAAAAGAAATCGAGAATAAAAAAATAATAAAAAAAAATACAAAGAAAAGAAAACAAATAAGCACTCACTCTCAGTCCAGGTACATACGTTTAAAAGACTTTGTTTCAAATAAAGGATTAAATTGTAAAGTGGAACAATACGCAGCAATGACAATTTTGACATTAAATGTTTGAAGTAAAATGTCAGTATGTAACAATAATTTATTGTTTACCTACCACTGAATTAAAGGAAGAAGATTGTTTACCTAAGGATTATTTTACAGAAAATGTGGGTTAGGGATAATAATATATGCAAAATTAAGTATATGAAGGATACCTTCATATACTTAACTTAAGTGAAGTAGAAGTAAACAATATGTTACTGATATGATAGTGATGAATTGTACCTGGACTGTGCAATGTATGCAAGATGAGTATTTACTTTTTAGCAGCCGCTGCACGCTTAGGCTTCGTCCCGGTGGCCTTCAGTACTGCGATGGTCGGCTTCGGTGATATAGTGAGGACTTTGTTAAGCTCAGCTAAGGACACCACTCGATGACGCGCTTCATCAGGCCCCAAGACGTAGACAATGCCCTCCTTGGTCCAGCACCTTGCAACTCCCACCTTTTCACGGGCTGCCATGAATAAATCATGTCTAGTCTTGGTCAAGAACTCCGACAGCGTGACACCAGAGCCCTTCAGCTTCGTTTTGCTGTACCACAGGTTGTCTCGGACAGTCACGTCAGCAAGCTTAATGAGAATCGGTCTGGGTTTTTTGGTGGAAGTGGCCCGACCCAACCTTTGACAGCGTTTGATATCAGCCGTATTGAAGTCCCGGAGATTAAGGTGCTGTGTGATGATTTCTACGGCAGTATCAGCAGTATTTTCATCCTTTGTCTCTTCAATACCGTGCAAGAGGAGGATCTTCCGTCGCCCGCGCATTTCTATACTATCTACAGTATAAGACAGTGCCTCCACCTGCTTCTGTAGTAGTTGTAGGGCCTGTGAGACAAAGGCTCTAAATGCAGAAAATTCCGTAGACAGATTGGCCACACTTGAAGGCGGACCAGGTGTTTTCGTGAGCTGGGCTTCAAATTCCTCCATCCTCTTGTTGAAGGTGTAGGTAAGGTCCTTGATTGTTGCTTGCATGGTGGTCATATTACTGCAGAAAGTGAAATGACCATAGAATCCGGCAGCTGGATGGTTCAGCAGATCATTTGCGACATGTAAGTCCACAAATAAGTTGTATATTTTTTTTTAAAAATAAATAATTATACAGATCAAAAAACTACTCTACTCTTTTGGTTGCCTACCCACAATGTTATGGCAAAATTAGTAGCCATTTGGCAAAGAAAGCAGATTTTACGGTATATCTGGCGCCTTCAACAACGCATAGTGGCCCATGCTGTTTGCTGAAATTAAAATCACGGGGTGCTTTAAAAATATTTATTCCTTTATCTCTTCGTACTTTTCACAAGGTACAACTAAACTAAGACTTGGTCATCATTCTGTGTCGAAGGCGCTTACAATGGGATGTCCTCAGGGATCGGTGCTAGGTCCATACTTGTGGAATATCGGCTTCGACGATTTTCTTGCGATTCCAATACCATCCGGATGTACTCTGAACGCGTATGCTGATGACGGCTTATTACTGTTGGAATCTGATACTAGGGCGGGGCTTGAGAGATTAGCCAATAGATGTTTGAACTTGATATCTCAATGGGGCGAACGTAATCGCTTAACTTTTGCACCCAACAAATCTTTCCAGTTACTTCTAAAGGTAACCTCAAATTATCGCCGAGCATTAATGATTTGACAATGTTACTGTAAAAAATAAAACCTCAGTGTGTTATCCAGGATTAGTTTTAGAAAGAAACTTTTCATTTATCGAACATATTAAAATAGTAAATGAAAAGTATAAAAAGAGTTTCTGTGCATTGACAAGGATATCAACTGCGACATGGGGTCTATCATTTAATACATTAAAGATCAGATGTCTCATTATAGACATCTGATCTTTTCTGATTCTGTATGGGCCGATAGGGCGACCGTAGGCGCTGTCCGTCGCAAACTGTTACAAGGCCAACGACTTGCACTGATATTTTTGTGCAAGGCATATAGGACGGTTAGCACTGAGGCTTTGCCGGTGTTGGCGGGTGTGCTTCCGGTCGATCTCGAGGTGCAGAGACGTGCAGCCATGTACTATTCAAGACAAAACTTGGAATGCGATTTCTTGGGCGCGCGGGATCGCGGTAAAATTACAAGATTGCTTCAACAGCAGTCCGATGTCTATAATGACCTCATAGACGAATGGCAGCAACGCTGGGACGAATCATCCAAGGGGCGCCATCTTTACCAATTCTTTCAATCTCTTCGCAAACGGTTGTCGAGGATATGGCTTGAGGTGGATCACTGTGTCGCTCAATTTCTTACGGGTCGTGGTAACTTTAAGAGCAAGTTGTATTCATTTAAATTAGTCGAGTCACCATTGTGTCAATGCTCAACACCTAACTCTCACTATGAACAATCTGCTCATCATATCCTCTGGGAATGTAGTCTTTGGTATAATGAACGTAATATAATGCTGAATAGCTTGCAGATGACATCTGGGGCGGTATACTATGGGGATCTTGTGTCAACTAGGGTGAATTTCCGTGCGTTTAGGGGATTCTGCCATACATATTATAGAAATCAAATATAGCTCACGTAGGACCCGTAATATTTTGTGGCCGTGGTGCTTCCCTGCTTAAAAGGATGTATGCCTATTTTACTTCATTTTGTCTCCCGCTTTGCTAAGGAGGAAAGTGGATTTACTGTATTTCCAACTCCTCAAATTTTCTTTCTCAAATAAAAAAAGATGGCCTCACCTGTCACCCCCAGGCCTGCGCTTATGGAGGACGGAGGTCCTAGCCCGTTCCCGGGCCTGGCGGGCCGAGAGAGTTCTAAACCTCTCCCGGTCCCGCTCCGCCGTCTCCTTCGCCAGCATAACTTGCTCGCAGAAGGAGACGGCAGAGTTCCACGCACTCGCAGCTGCAATCAGGCTATCGAGCGAGAGAACTCCCAATCCGATGGCCGCCACGAGGTCTCGCCTCTGCTCAACCCACGCCGGGCACTCTGTCAGCGTGTGGAGAGCCGTGTCCACGGTCTGGCCATCGCAGTGGTGGCACTCAGGCGTTGGCTCCTTGCGGATCAGACACAGGTGATCCCCGAAACATCCTTTCCCAGTGATCACCTGCGTCAGTCGGTATGAGAGGGTCCCGTGACGCCTCTCGAGCCAATCCTCCATAACGGGTCTTACCGCTGCGATAAAGGCGTGCCCGAGTATGGTTTACCCCTGCGTTAATACATATATTTAAGAATAAAAACAAAGCTTGGATTAAGTGGAAAGTATATAAAAAAAATCAGATTACCTTATATTTTCAATCTATCGGGATAGGTTTAAGAAAGAATCATTGATCTGTTACATCAAATATATGAATACAGTAGAAGACAGTATTCCGAAAAATATTAAATACTTTTGGATGTACATAAAAAATCGCCAGGTTCAATCAGATATTCCAAATAGTATTCACTATAACGGGACTGAAACAGACAGTCCTGAAGGCATTTGTAACCGGTTTTCTTCCTTCTTTCATTCAGTTTTCCAGCCTTCGGATGTACCTGAATTCTTCTGTATAGACCATATAGTCGATATAGAAAAAGGAACGCTTAATGACACTATTATTAGTGACATATACCTATCAGAATCAAATGTCTTGTCTGAGTTAAAGGCACTGGATTGTACTAAAGGCGCAGGTCTTGATAATATTCCCCCTATTTTCGTTAAAAATACTGCTGTAACTGTATGTACACCGTTGGTCATGTTATATAATACACGCCGACATATTCTTCAAAACATAGAGTCTTCTTCTTCATTCAGTATCTGGAAATTTCTTGGTACTCTAGGAATTGGTAAACAACAGCATCACGTGTTTAACAATAAAATTGGTTTAAATGATATCAACCGTCATTTCTCATTCACAGCTACGCTGGATCTTCAAACCAAATGTCAAACGCTACATTACATATCTGGTCTAACCAGTTCCACTTCTGACTCGTTTGTATTTTCTCCGGTGTCTCCCGAGGATATGAAGAAGATTGTTCTTTCTATCCGTTCTAATGCTGTGGGGTGTGATGGCATTAGCCGTCGCATGATTGTCACCATCCTAGACTGTATTATTTTAGTAATTACTCATATAAACAACTTCTCTCTTGACTCCGGTACCTTCCCCTCCTTGTAGCGTAAGGTCTATATTATTCCTCTCCCAAAAAATAATAACCCTTCACTTCCTGAACACTTTCGGCCTATTTATATTCTTCCATTTTTATCTAAAGTACTCGAGGCCTGTGTACACAAGCAACTCTCACAGTTTGTATACAGAAACCAACTTTTAAGCCCTCTACAATCCGGCTATAGAACCGGCCACAGCACAGTTACCGCTCTCCTTAAAGTGATTGGCGATATTAGGAAGGGCATGGAAGACAGCAAAGTCACAGTATTAGTCCAAGTTGACTTCTCTAATGCCTTTAATACCGTCAATCACGAAATCCTGTTATCTATCCTATCCCATCTTATGGTTCCTTCTGAGACACTGGAATGGTTCTCCACCTATCTTCAGGGGCGACAGCAATGTGTTCGTGTTGATGACTTATCATCAAGTTGGTGCAACCTCCACGCTGGCGTCCCACAAGGCGGAATTTTATCTCCTCTCTTATTGTCTATATTTATTAACCTCGTAACTCAATATCTTCAGTGTGCATATCACCTGTATGCTGATGATCTGCAGCTGTACTCACAGGCAAGGGTAGAGGACGTAACGCGGGTTATTGACGAGGTCAATCGGGACCTGGAGGTCATAGAATCCTTTTCGATGAGATTTGGACTATCAGTTAATCCGACTAAATGTCAGGCAATCATAATAGGCAGCAAACGGATTATGGGCAGATTGGATACTGCCTCTATCCCACCGGTCGTCTACAATGGTTTAATTATTCCATTCATCCCGGTAGTCAAAGACCTGGGCTTACTTATCGATTCATCCCTCGATTGGCGAGCTCAAATTACTAGCGTGAGCCAGAAAGTAACTGGCAATTTGCGAACATTGTATCGTCTCAAGAATTTCCTACCTCCTAAAACTAAAATTACGCTCATGCAGTCCTTAATAATGCCAATAATTGATTATGGTGATGTGTGTTATTTCGATCTGAATGCAGACCTTCTAAATAAGCTTGACCGTCTTCTCAATAACTGCATTCGATACATCTTCAATCTTCAGAAGTATGACCATGTATCTGCTTTGCGTTCCCAATTAAACTGGTTGCCTATTCGCCTACTAACCTCTCTATTCGCATTTCTCAATTCACCGTCCTCACCTACTTACGTTGCTCCCAACTTACCTTACCTGTCTAGCAATCATGACAGAAATCTTCGTTCAGATAACAATCTGCTTCTCTTATGTCCCTCTCACAACTCCGACTTCGTGAACTCTTCGTTCTTTGTTCAAGCAGTTCTACTCTGGAATGCGCTCAATAATGGAAACCGCTTTATATTCAAAAAGAAGGTACATGCTCTCCTTCTTAAAGAAATGGCAGAACGGTCTAATCCATATTTAAGTATACCTCATATTCAGGTTTTCATAGTGTACGAATAAGATATGTCTATGTATCTATATAAATATACTTGTATATATTTGTATGTGTATCTATGCGTATTTATGATGTGTAAGTGTTTGTTAATTATGATGTAACCTCTGTGCACCTACCTTGCAAGATTTCTACATCACCCAAAGGTTGACTGGAAGAGAATGCCCTGGGCATTAAGTCCGCCGATGTACAAAAGTGCATAAAGATAAATAAATAAATAAATAATAAATGTTTAACGGAGGGTATATTTCCAGCTGTATGGAAATCAGCTAGGATAACACCAATACATAAAGGAGGCATAAAAAGAGATGTAGTTAATTATCGTCCAATTTCCATCCTTCCCACTTTATCTAAAGTTATGGAGAGACTAGTGCATAATAATATCTATCCACTATTGCATAAGACCATTCTGCCGCAACAGCATGGCTTTGTCCGTAAACGATCCACTGTCACTAATCTTTTTATTTATACTTCTGAATTGTTCGACAATATAGACGCCGATAGGCAAACTGATAGTGTCTATACAGACTTTCGGAAAGCGTTTGATCGTGTGGATCATAGAATATTGTTGGAAAAACTTGCTTTCAACGGCATTCACGGGAATCTTTGGAGATGGTTTAAGTCGTACGTGACAAACAGAACACAAAAAGTAGTCATCAATGGACACGAATCAGATACGGTTGTTATAACGTCTGGTGTACCAGAGGGATCTATCCTTGGTCCCATGTTATTCATTATTTTCATCAATGATATACATAATTGCTTTCAGCATTGTAATTTTTTATTATACGCAGACGACCTAAAAATTTACCTCTCTATAGATAATTCTAATGATCACACAAATTACTGTAACAAAAACAAATTAGAGCTAAGTCTCGCTAAATTTAAAGTTATTACATTTACCAGAAAATGAATATTTAGTACACATAATTATTCTATAGGCGGCCACAATCTAAACAGATTACAAACTATCCGCGATCTTGGAGTCACATTGGATACTAAGTTAACACTTGACGCACATGTTGATAACATATGTAGTAAGGCTTTTAAAATGTATGGGTTTGTACTGCGAGCCAGTAATGACTTCGTACGTCCTAATACATATCTACATCTCTATAAGACCTTAATCCGTTCACAGTTGGAATATGCTGTATGTGTTTGGGATACTTTCTATGTAAAATATTCCGATAGCTTAGAAAGAATCCAAAAGAAATTTCTGCGTTGTATGCACTATAAATGCTGTCATAACTTTAAATCGTACCATCAGCTTTTAGAAAAATATAAACTGTTAGACTTAAGGTCCAGGAGAACACAAATGCAAGCCATGGTTTTGTATGACATTTGCCATAACAGATACGACTGCATTGATATTGTCAATAATATTAATTATAGAGTGCCTACTAGATCGTGCATGCGGGCCTGTCGTTCAAACACATCTATTTGCCATACGATCATCACGCATAAACGCAGGCCTGCGTGCACCTAGTCGTCGTATACTGAATCCTTACAACTGCAACTTTAGTCACATTGATATTTGTGAGCGTTTACATAAACCTAGTAATGAGGGAACTGCATGACACTATGAACTAATATGTTTATAATACATAATACTGAGAAGTGTACATTTGTCTGGAATACACTCAACCTGCTAAAAATTGTGTATACATCATATTTGTGGTAAACAGTGTGGATGTCACAATTAGCAATAATGTATAGCTTAAAACTCTATTGTAACCATCTATTATTATGATATTGTTTGTTCACCCAATAAACTTAAAAAAATAAAATAAAAAAAAGTCTGGGTGTCATCCTTCTCGTGGTTGCCGCCTGTTTTAGGTCTGATTCCCTACGAAACAGACATAACAGAAACACCCAGACGCAATTCCAACCCATAAAACCTATCCTTTCCTATTATGTCTCCTATCCACACCTTCTGCGGACACTAATTGGTTGGTGCATGCGGCCTCACTATCAACAGAGACTGAGAGTGAGGGGGGGAGAAAGCAACCACCCGCATGTTTGTGCCGTGTGCGGGGACCCGTAAGGGAGGATGAAGGGATCTTGGTAGTTGAGCCGGAAGGCAACACACTGCTTTGGCCTGGATTTCTCCTTACACGAGAGGCCGAAGGCTAGCCACCTTTGGTCAATCGGCTGTAGTATCCCGTCAGAGGGTTGCTGGGCGAGAGCTCTTCTTTGGGGGGGGTGGACGACGGGTGGAACGACCAAGTCTTCCTACCTAGTTCGGCCTGCTTTCTGCCAGGGGTGGGGCTCTTTATCTCCTTGTTACTTCTAAAACCAACCAAGCCAACACCGAGGGTGAATAACCCAACGTCAAGGCTAAAACACCAACCGGCTGCCCCCAGGATGAACAACCCACGTGTGAAGCCGACTAGCACACCTATGGCTGCTCCTCAGGTGAACAACCCGATCGCAGCGCCATCTACGACTCTGGCGACACCTCTGGTACATAACCAGAGTACGGCGCCAGTGTCAACCATCGACCTCTTATCTTGCAGTAATGCCCGTGCCTGCGGGACCCGGCCTGGAAGAAACCGGCTGGAGCCTGGTAAGGACAAAGAAGAGTGTGCCGAAAATACTTCTCAACACCAACATTGATAACCCGCGCACTTGTGTTTATACACGAAAACACGCGTGTACTACCTTAATAACCGAGTTCTGTTCCAGAGACCTTACCTCTATTAGGTTAAAGGATCCCTCATCAGACCTACCTGACGTGGTAATAGCATCAGCCTACTTGCCCGGCGACGCTGGCATCCCCACTACGAAACTGGCTGCGTTAGCACAGCATTGCGAGCGCGAGGGTCTGGAGCTTATCGTCGCTGCCGACACCAACGCGCACCATGCGCTATGGGGTAGCAGGAGCAACAACCGGAGAGGTGATCAATTTGTATCGTTCCTACTATCAACTAAGCTAAACATTATTAACATAGGCTCGGAGCCGTCATTTGTCACATCCAGGGCCCAAACTATCATTGACCTAACTTTAGCGAGTGAGCACGCTTCGCAACACATATCGAACGGGCATGTTCCGATCGAAGCATCGTGCTCGGAACATCGCTGGATCAAATTTAAGTTTGAAATGAATCTAAAACTACCCGATCCCCGACGGAATCCCCGCATGATGGACCGGAAACGGTGTGAACATCTTACTGCGGAGTAACTGCGTAGCATTGACTCAACATATGCTCCGGGGACTGTTAAGGACATCGACAGTCATGTTGTCAACTTTACACAGACACTTAACGATTGTTAACTTTGAACAAACACAACAACACTTTCTACACCCAGGACCGGACCACAGAGCAAACACCAATGGTGGGGTCCGGAACTGGAAAGACTACGTCGTAAATTGAGAAAGCTGTTCAACTGAGCAAAAAACTCCCAACTAGACCAACATTGGGATGCCTATTCGCAGGCCTGACAACAATACAAGAAGAGAATCAAAACCAGGAAAACTGAGTGCTGGAGAAACTTCTGTACTAACATAGAGCACAACAAACAGGGAAATAGAGTCAAAAACGTATTATGCAGCAGAGGCGAACACAATCTTGGGTCACTGAAGAAGCCCGATGGTGAGTATACCAAAACAGACTCGGAAGCCTCAGAGCTGTTATTGAAAACACACTTCCATGGATGTCGCATATCAGATGTGACGGAAACATAGGAAGACAGGTGGGAAAAAGCACCAGATGATACAGATTGCGATACGACCCTCAAAATTGTCAACCGTGACAAACTAAGATGGGCAATTAACAGCTTCCTGCCATTCAAGGCGCCAGGACTAGATCGTATCTTCCCAGGCCTACTGAGATGATGTGATGTGATACTGGAGCACCTTGTTAAAATCTACAGGGGATGGGACTAATCCCACCCACACGCCCACCACTGTAACTCCTGTACACCAGGATCCACAGCAGTGACCCACGAACACACCGAGTTATGACACTCGGGAAGTCCCAGGAAGAAATTAAACTGTCTTGGAACCCGCAACGAAATTAATCAGAAGAAAATTGGAGGAGTTGTAAATACAGTAAATCCACTTCCCTCCTTAGCAAAGCGGGAGACAAAATGAAGTAAAATGGGCATACACCCTTTTAAACAGGGAAGCACCACGGCCACAAAATATTACGGGTCCTACGTGAGCTATATTTGATTTCTATAATATGTAGGGCAAAATCTCCTAAACGCTCGGAAATTCACCCTAGTTGACACAAGATCCCCATAGTATACCGCCCCAGATGTCACCTGCAAGGTATTCAGCATTATATTACGTTCATTATACTAAAGACTACATTCCCAGAGGATATGATGAGCAGACTGTTCATAGTGAGAGTTAGGTGTTGAGCATTGACACAATGGTGACTCGACTAATTTAAATGAATACAACTTGCTCTTAAAGTTACCATGACCCGTAAGAAATTGAGCGACACAGTGATCCACCTCAAGCCATGTCCTCGACAACCGTTCGCGAACAGATGGAAAGAATTGGTAAAGATGGCGCCCCTTGGATGATTCATCCCAGCGTTGTTGCCATTCGTCTATGAGGTCATTATAGACATCGGACTGCTGTTGAAGCAATCTTGTAATTTTACCGCGATCCCGCGCAAAAAAATCGCAAAAAATCGCATTCCATGTTTTGTTGTCTTGAATAGTACACGGCTGCACGTCTCTGCACCTCTAGATCGACCGGAAGCACACCCGCCAACACCGGCAAAGCCTCAGTGCTAACCGTCCTATATGCCTTGCACGAGAATATCAGTGCAAGTCGTTGGCCTTGTAACAGTTTGCGACGGACAGCGCCTACGGTCGCGCTATCGGCCCATACAGGTGCACCATAGCACATGGAACCTAAATAAGTAGCTCCGTATATGATCTTTAATGTATTAAATGATAGACCCCATGTCGCAGTTGATATCCTTGTCAATGCGCAGAAACTCTTTTTAGACTTTTCATTACCTATTTTAATATGTTCGATAAATGAAAAGTTTCTTTCTAAAACTAATCCTAGGTAACACACTGATGCCTTATTTTTTACAGTAACATTATCAAATCTAATGCTTGGCGGTGATTTGAGGTTACCTTTTAAAAGTAGCTGGAAGGTTTTGTTGGGTGCAAAAGTTAAGCGATTACGTTCACCCCATTGAGATATCAAGTTCAAACATCTATTGGCTAATCTCTCAAGCCCCGCCCTAGTATCAGATTCCACCAGTAATAAGTTGTCATCAGCATACGCGTTCAGAGTACATCCGGTTGGTATAGGTATCGCAAGAAAATCGTCGAAGCCGATATTCCACAAGTATGGACCTAGCACCGATCCCTGAGGACATCCCATTGTAAGCGCCTTCGACACAGAATAATGACCAAGTCTTAGTTTAGTAGTACCTTGTGAAAAGTACGAAGATATAAGGGAATAAATATTTTTAAAGTACCCCCGTGATTTTAATTTCAGCAACAGCATGGGCCACCATGCGTTGTCGAAGGCGCCAGATATATCTAAGAAAATAGCCAGCACGTATTGAAATTTTGACTCTGTGACAAACTTTCTAACCGATAAAACAGCGTCAGTTGTCGATTTACCCAACGTAAATCCAAATTGTCTATCATGAAATTTGACTCCACCTGGCAGAAGCCGGGGCACTACAAGACGTTTTAAAAGCTTTCCTAACGATGGTAACAATGTGATTGGTCGGTAGGATTTAGGATCATCCGGTGGCTTGTCGCCACTTTTTGGTATTATACGAATATTACCGCACCGCCATATACGAGGAAATATTCCTTCAGCAATGCAACGTTTAAAGACAGTGAAAATCGTGTCACCCGAGAGTTTACAAGCTTCTTTAATCATTTTGTTAGATATTTTATCATCGCCCGAAGCCTTGTTTAGTGGCAAGGATCTAACGATACCGAGAAATTCGTCTGAAGATGGTAAATCAGACATTGGAGACAGTGGTGGTTCGATGGCCCACTGCCTGATCTGTCGGTGATGATCAGTGTCGTTTTCCGGCCGATCGTCAGGTACGAGTGATTCTAAAAGATATTCTGCTGTTTCTTCTACTCCTGTGGTATATCTGTTATTAATTTTGATGTTCTGTATGTATGCAGGGTCGATTGATCTATTTGCCTAAAATTCGTGACACAAAGGTGACCACGGGCCCTCTCTATCGAGTTTATCGACAAGTTTCTGAATTAAGTTTCCCTTCGATTTTTCCATTGCAGCTCTGTAGTGGGACCTGGCAACTCTAAGAGCAATGAGAGCATTATTGTACAAATCTCCTGTTACGTTATGTTTTTTAAAATTGTTTAATTTTCTACGAGCTTTCCGGTAGCTTCTACGTAGTTCGGCTAATCTATCGTTCCACCAATCACATCTATGAGTGTTAGTGATAGATCCGCGACCAATAGATACATCAGCGCAGTATGTGAAAGTTTCTGATAGTATTTCTGCGCTTTCCTCAGCTGATAAACTACTGCGACTCAAGTCTTTGGTATGAGTTGCAAATAGTGAACCAAACAAAGCCCAGTTAGGACCTTTAGTTTTATATCTAAAATTATAAGGAGCCCTTTGTGGATCCCGTGCAACCCTTGGTATGAATTCGTACACGATTAAGCGGTGATCACTACAGGATGCGTCCGGGACGACACGCCATCCGGATATCGAGTTAATCCGCCACTGGGTGTCATGTCCCTCCAACACAAAGGGAGGATCCTCTGACCAGGCGAGGTGTTCATGCCTGTCGGGCCGCGGCCCTACGGTTGACGTTGGAAAGTGTTTTATATGCTAATCGGCGAGAGACTTCCTTATATCGCGATACAGGATTAGCAATTCTCATTCAGAAGTTACTCCGTAGTTCAGTGTGTCTTCATTAGATGACGCTGTAGAATGTTTCTGTTTCTTTGTAAGTGGGACTCGTGGGAGACGCCACAAGCGTTAAAAGTAAATAGTCGAGATTTAGACGAGTATGCAAGTATTCCTACAGGCGCTTTGACTTCAAAAAAGAAAAAACCGTTTTAAATAAAAAGACAAACAATGCTATCAACAAAGAAACGTAATTATTTCGATGTTGCTGTTTCTGAACGGGCTCATATACCGTAGGCTCATGTACCGCAGAATAAAACCTTAAAATAATGGACTTTTCCAGTTTTGTTCTTTACTAAATGTGATAAATATGATAGTCCAGGAGCCACCAATCCTGAAAGCTCCGTGATCACGGATTCTAATATTTTCAATAAAAAATAAAAGTTAACGTTTAGACGAACAAGATTTGCTTGGTCGGCGTGGATTTGATTGGCCGGATATATTTTATTTTAATTTAAATAATGATGAAATTGCCGTTTTGTATGCAATAAGTGAAAGTACTTATTTTTTCAAACTCTTTTATTTCTGTTATTCGAAGTAATCACCCATGCAATCGACGCATCTTTGCCAACGCATTGGCAGTTTATTGATGCCCTTCTTGTAAAAATCAGCTGGACGGAAGGCAACAAACTCTTCAAAGGCATTTTGTACTGCCTCTCGGGAATTGAATTTTTTACCCACTAAAAACTTGTCTAAATTTTGGAAAAAGTAATAGTCGGTAGGTGCAAGGTCTGGTGAGTCGCCGCGCGTAAGCGTCACGTCAATAGAAGACTCACCCATTGGGTTGCAAAAAGTTGGTGGTGCATCGGGGGTATTGTGAATAGTTAGATTCATTTCCGCTATGAAATCTTCAACCGCACAACGTCGAACCGTGTCGGTTGAACGCAACTTGCCATACCATAATGAAGATGACGCATTGACATCAGCGCCAATGATAATTTTATGTCCCACGAGGAACTGCAAGAGGTAACGTAAGTGATGTAAGTGAAGATCAATAGGATGTGAATATTGAAAATAGCAGCTCACTACGTAAACCTTACAGGTAGAGGATGAGATCTCAGCAACGACGCAGTTTGACGTCATAACATTACGCAAAGATGTTACCGTAAAATTAGAACTTGCAACATATATCCCAGCCTGCGAACGGCAGTCAAGCTGTATCTACATTACGACGCAATCTCGCGCGACGCTCTGATATTGTTCTTGTATAAGGACAATGTCTAACTTTTGTTCTAAAATTAAACGGTCTAATTCTGATGTAGCCATTTTATCGTTATGAAGATTTAACTGGCCTATCGAAATATTATCCATTACTTAGTAAGTTACTCTATAAACTTTTTTAATTAAACTATTCAGTAATTGGTATTTAATATTAGCTGCTCCAGTTTTAATTTGTATGTGGCACAGTCGTGTGAGCCGCATCGATGGTCAGATGGTGTTGATAGGTCAGCCGTAAATAATATTCTGTGGACTGTATAACAAGTGGTATATTGTGGCTAACAAAATAAATACATCAAATTTCGGAATGACAATAGAAATATTCACTGGTGTGCTCTGTAATGTGTCCGGTAGCGTAGTGCCGACGCACTGGCGAGGGCCGATCTCCCACGCACCCGACGGCCAGCTGCCGATGCGTGACGAAGATGCCCGAACATCCTCCCCGGGTTGAAGTATTCAAGTTGGTAGCGGGCAGACAGTATTATATGCCCGCAGTAGAATCCCCTTCCTGGTCTTCAGCTCGAACACGCGTGCAGCTGCATCGGTGCCCGGAAAAACCTTAGTCACCCGTCCCAGTGGCCACACTAGTGGTGGCTGTCCTCGCTCCTTTACAAGTACGAGTGTACCCACTGATAACTGCCCTGTTGAGGTGGTCCATTTGGTTTTTTGCTGCAGCAGAGAAACATATTCTAAATGAAATCGTTTCCAGAAATGTTGACGAATGTGCTCCATTCTATGGTAGCGATCCAGCCGCTCAATGATGCTGTCAGTCACCTGTGGATGCGGAACGGACGTGAGTGGCCTGCGAATCAAGAAATGTGAAGGAGTTAGGGCTGTAAGGTCTAATGGGTCAGAGGATAAAGGAGTTAGAGGACGAGAATTTAACACAGCTTCTATTTGAGCCAAACAGGTAACCATCTCCTCGTAGGTGAAGTGCGTTAAGCCTAAGAGTCTTCGTAAGTGGTGTTTGGTGGAACGAACAGCAGCTTCAGCAATACCATTAAAATGGGGAGAGTAGGGAGGTGCAAAAGAAAACTCGATGCCGTGCTGACCGACTGCAAAGTCTAGATTAGACTCCTGTAAGAATTTTTGCAGTTCATTAGATGTGCCTACGAAATTCGTGCCATTGTCTGACAAAATGGTTTTGGGCTTGCCACAACGAGCCACAAAACGGTTCAAGGCGGCCATATACGCTTCTTTGGTTAGGCTTGTGACGAGCTCAATGTGCACAGCCTTAACAGCAAGGCATACAAATATGCATAGATAGGCCTTTATAAGCTTACACCCTCGGCCCCTTCGATCGGATATCAATACTGGCCCAGCATAGTCAACACTGCAATTGATAAATGGAAATTCCAAGTGTGTCCTAGAAGAGGGCAGTTGGACCATTATGGGTTGAATGGTTTCACACTTGTGTTTAAAACATTTTATGCATTTTTTAATAATAATTTTCGCGAGATTCCTGCCCCCAAGAGGCCAGTACATTTGTCTTATATTTGCTTATAACAGCTGAGGGCCAGCGTGTAATAAATCAATGTGATATTTATTAAATATAATTTTTGTAACATGGTGTTTACCACAAATTAATAAAGGATGTTTGACATTGTAGTCATAGGGAGAGTTGTCAAGTCTCCCCCCCACACGAAGGAGGCCATCCTCGTCTAGGAAAGGACTCAAAGAAATTAGTCTACTTTTTCGAGGCAATGACTTCCCTGATTGAAGAATACTATACTCTTTGGGGAACATATCACTTTGAGCATGACGTATAATTAAAATTAAAGGAAATATTAAGTTCTTTGTATACTCCTGCATGAAAGATATATATCTCTCTTTGAAGACAGGGTCACGGCGGAACCGTCGCTCTAGTGATAAAAACCGAAGTTTGGCTCTTTCATAAGATTCGCCTAATACCTTAGGATCCTCCTTGAGAGGCATAGTAACCACGAATCGACCATTCTCATCACGGGTTGTATGTAAGTGAAAGCTTTCCTCATAAGCTCGCTCTGTCTGTGACAAAGAATGCTTCGAAGACACAGAATCAAGCTCCCAAAATTTATTTAAATTATAATTAAGCTCTCTCAACGAGAGATTGCAGACGTGTGATTGCCTAAGCATAGATGAATGCCCTGAGTTACCTATCGAGCCTGAGACAATCCATCCTAACTTAGTGTCTCGTATGGTAGGTTTATTTTTACCTAGGTTGATATGTGCAGAGCCTAGAATGTCCCAGAACACCTCAGCACCTACCAGTATGTCAACTGCTGACGAAATGAAAAATGTAGGGTCAGCTAGTTGTATGTGTGAGGGTAGAGGAATGCTGCGAAAATCTATCGAAACAGACGGCACCTTTGCAATTTCAGGCAATACAAAACAATTTATGTTTAACTTGTAATCACCGCTGCGTGATTCTCATGTTTAGTCGCAAGACTGTCTACTAACGGTAGTCTGATTGCAAATACCTGTCACCATGGAACTTGTGTCACGTCGCGGCAATCCCAGCTCATCACATAGCGTTTGAGTAATGAAATTGGCTGTGCTACCATTATCGAGGAGGATCCTGGCGTCTACCTTGTTGCCTCGGCTGTCCACGACTTTCACCAATGCTGTGGAAAGTAAAATATGCGAATCAGTAATACGGTTGCAAGAAGTGTCACTAGACAAGGTTACATTTTCTGCAGTGCTAGGAAAAAAAGAAGGCGAGGCACTTTCAGAAATGTCAGTGGATAGGGTAACACTACTAGGCAAGGGATCTCTAAAGTGGTTGGGTTTTAAATTATCAATATGTAAAAGAGTACTATGTCTACCCTTACAATATTTACAGCGAGACAATCTACATCGCTTAGTTGAATGCCCAGGACGTAAACAATTAAAGCACAGTTGGAATTCTTTAGTTTTACTGATGCGTGTTTCAACAGGTAAATTACGAAATTCCTGACATGTATATAGTAGGCGTTCATTGCTACACAAAGGGCATTTTACATTTAAATTATGATTTTTTTGTTCGAGTTAGATTATCGCTTTGATTAGTTTTAACTGCGAATGTCTTAGGTTTAATGTCTATAAATTTACTACTGTAATCTCTAATTGATGTTTTATTGTAGTCTAGGGTTTCTAACAAATCAGCCTTCTTACTAATAAAGGAACAAAACTGTGAAAGAGAAGGAGATTTATCTAATGTGCTACGGTGTTCCTCCCAATCTCTACTGGTAACGGAATCTAATTTAATTGACATCATATACACAATCAACGTATCCCAGTATTCTGTAGGCTCATTCAATGTTTTTAAGGCTCTAATATTTTTATTTATGACGTCAGCCAAACGTCTCAAGCCAAAACAAGATTCTTTTGAGAGCTTTTCAACATTAAATAACGCCTGCACATGATTATTAACTAAAAGCCGACTGTTATCATAACGATCACACAACAACTTCCACGCCACCTGGGCCTCAATTCTGCTATTTTATGTTTACGCAAAGCCACTGTCATATCATTGACACGCTATTGAGATGCCATCGAGTGGCCATTGGCATCGGTATTAATTTTCGGTAGTCTGCAGTAACTCAGTGTCTTTACAGTGGCAATGGAATGGTAGTGGCTCATCAGTGGTGATATCAAAAAGATTGCCATGTTTGGAAAAATAAATAAATCATTTAATTATAATTTGAAAATGTATTACGTTTTTTTTTATTTTGGTACATGAAGTTGTTATGAATTTATCATATTTATTGTTAAAAATGTATAAACTACAACGACATAATACACCGTAATTAATAAAATTATCGTTGGCTGTTTGTGAGTGCTATTGCCAAATGAAAAAAGTGTCACTGACTTATCTATCATTGATGGAAAGGACCAGCAAATTTAAAATGCTTTCTAAAGAAATAGTAAGTACTTACTTTCGTATTTTTTAGATGTTATGGATTATATAAAATTGTATTATCTATTTCTGCAAACAAATATATTAATAAAATTATAGTTTAACACTTCATAGTGCATCATTGTCTTTACTTTGAATTTTTGTAATTCAAACTCCTAAATTCGTTGCAGAAATGGCGAGTGAGATGCAATTAGATGCGTTTGATGTTCCTGGTTCAAGAAAGGATGCAGTCTGGCAAAGCGATTATGGACGGAGTGCGCAAATATATGGTGTTTCGCTTGACTGCCAGAGTAGAAAGTAGTGAATATTAATTTACATTTGTTCTATTCTTCTAGGCACCCCTCCACCAATCTCTTTCTTTATGAGAAGGCAATAACGAAATAAGTTAGGGCAAATAGTCCACTACGTTCTCTGCTAATTTCAACAGGCTTTCTTTATTTTAATAATAT
This sequence comes from Arctia plantaginis, assembly GCA_902825455.1. Classification (NCBI taxonomy): domain Eukaryota; kingdom Metazoa; phylum Arthropoda; class Insecta; order Lepidoptera; family Erebidae; genus Arctia; species Arctia plantaginis. The sequence continues at coordinate 53,026 of CADEBD010000421.1, forward strand.
CCTATTAAAAGTTAATATTTATTTTATTCTTTTGAGGTTTATAAAAAATACAAATTAAAAAGCAAAGAACTTAGAGAAAATAAAAAACAAATATCTGTGATGAACTTTATAAAAATAAAATAATAACAATGGTAAATATACATAACTTTTATTGTGAAACTAGTATAATATATTTTGTTTTCCTAAGATGATCTTCATTGTTTTCAGGAGATGGCCCAGCAACTCTCATCACCTTGACACCACTATAAGAGTGGTTATATTATATTATGGACCGAGATATTGGGGAAACATTTAGAAGGTGTGCCGAATGTTGTGCATGTGCCCTTGCCATATTTGGAAGTGAAGTACTTGAGCAGCAAGCCTGAAAATAAATATTGTGAATTATATGTTGTAGTAACATTTTCTTTTTTTTTCAGAAATCTAACATCCATGACCTATAGCTGTCCCTCAAATAAAAAAAAATTCAATGACTATGTTGTTTTCTTTTACTTTTCCTTTTTTGATAGCACACAAAATAATAAGTATTTCATTCATTGAGCCGCTGCTTTAAAATCTATAATTATTATTATTAATATGTCAAAAAACATGATAGAGTTAATTTGTCATGATAGATTCATTTGATAGAGTAAATTTCATCAATATGTGTACTCAGTGTCTGTAGTGTTTAAACATCCCAATACAGCGCTCAACAGTATTGGGTGACATGCAAATTATAATAGTAATGCTCTGCAGTTCTTTCAATGTTGTTTAAAGCTGGAGTGATCAACCACTTGCACAAGGTGTATCACAAAGAAATTTTAACATTTTGTAATAAATTCTTTAATATAATAACAATACATTTTTAAAACTACTTGGCTACTAATTGACTAATACAAAACTGAAATATTATACAAATGGTTTCTAGACTAGTACATGTTATTCCAACAAATAGGGTATTAAGCTTAAACCAAAATAAAATGAATTTATTTTGTTTTAGTCAAAGTTATTAGGTAGGTAACTACCATCATAAAGTACCATGTACTCACCTGCTAAAAATGAATGATCTTCACCGGGACCAGCTAAACCCATTAAGTGTTTGCTGTGGATTACCGGAGTCATGGGCTACATCAGGGATATTGGCCCGGACACACATGATGTTAAGATCAGAATCACATACCTATAAATTATTGTTAACATTAAGTAAACTGAAAAATTGATCACTTATAAATAAATTGGTAAAAATAAACATTTAATTTAATAGGTAGGTGTACATTGTCAACACTGACCCTTCAGCCTTCATTACATATTTCACCAAGAGGCAATCATCTCTTAGGTAAAGTTTTATGGGATTTAATAGTTTTTTATTCATTATGAAATATTATAGATAAGTGGCACCGGCTTTATTGTCTCTTAAAATTATTATTAAGATATAATTATTATAGATATTGTCTTGTAAGTTGTTCCACTTAGATAAATTAAAATGTTAAAGGTATATACTTACCTTGCATTTATGTCATTTCTTTCTTGATGATTCTGTATGATGGTAGGATGATTCAATGCCTTGGTCACTTGTCTAATAGTTTGTGAACATTTTGGAATGCACTTTGGTTTGATATGATCCTGGCATTTAAAATCATATCAGAAGCTGAAATACAAAGTAGATATCAGAAAACTGTAAAGTTAATTTAACTGAAACATAAATTACCAATAGAACATTTGCTTTCATATTATTAACTTTACCTTTGTCTGAAGGAATAATGCTGATATCTTCTCCACAAGGCTTTTTGTTAGCCTAAACACTTTTATAAATGTGTCCTCGCATATTATGTCTAATATTTACCACTTTGTCTCGACAAACCACGAGCTCATCGGCGATTTCAAACCTCTTTAACTCGACGATCTTCGTTGTAAGCAGCTTCTAATATTTGCCTCCGTTGCAAGTTGAGGCATTTTTGTTTACGCACTTTAATTACTTATCTATTGAATTAACGTAAATAACTAAATACACACATAACACTCTCAAAAAAGCAGTGACTGCTTGATGGCAGATCAATGATAGTTTAACAACAATATTATTCACTCTGAAGCCATCGTGGTGTCATTGAAACAACTGTCAATTCTGTCAAACACTTGTAGACTACCGTTTAGCAAACTATTGAACAGACATCGAAAACATTTTGTATCAGTGACAAGTCATCGGGAGGCCATTGGTCTTTATTTAGTTAGCAGATTACGAAAAGTGCCAAACTATTCCGACGACACTCCATCGACACTCTATTGATACAATATTAAAATAGCGGAATTGGGGCCCTGTTTGTTTGCACTCCGAGCTCGCCATAGACCCAACGTCGATTGTGGCCCTTGCGGTGGTCAAAACACTGCGTGCTTGCGCTGCCAATTGATGGAAGCGGTCCTCAAACTTGGCTCGCTCCGTATATGCCTCGTCTGGCTTGTCCGAAAGCATTTCGATTTGCAACTGTAAAACATCAAATTCATCGTAAATGGCTTCGAATTTTCTCAAGCGACCCTCCAATTCAATGCATTGCAAATTAGAAACCGTATCACAGCCAAGAAGCACATTCATATAACTGCTAAAATGCGTTAATTTTGCTTTTAAGCTACTGCGTTTTCTCACTAACAGTTGTAATTCTGATTCACTGGTCATATTGAATAGTTACCCACTTACTACTTTACTATTGAATACTTTTTATTAAAATAAAAAAAAAAATAGAAATGACCAGAAAGAAAAATACAGAAAGAATAAAGGTGCAAAACAAAAACAGCACAAGAAAAAAGAATTGACGTGACGTAGTCAGCTGATAAATATAGGTCACAGCGTGCACAGCTGATTCATCCGTTATCTAATATTATAGGCAACGGCCAGCAACAAGCAGTGCATAAAACGCTACAGAAATGCGATGTGTAGGTATATAGCAATTTTAGAGAAAAAAAAACCGTTGGCTCAAATATCACACTACTGCAAAATATAAGAAATTATTCACATAAATCGTTAAACAGTTTGGAAAGGAAATAGAAGGGAATAATAGGAACAAACTCACAAAATCGTCCTTATCCTTAACCACAAGATGATTTCCCTCGAAGCGATGACTCAGGGTAATTCGATCAGCTGATCGGTTCCACGCAGATGTCGTCTTCAAGACTTCAGGGTAACACTCGTAGATCTATGTAACTTCTTTAAAAAATAACGGTGACTTCAAGAAAACCGTTACAACGATGACTTGCACCCGAACATTCACGATCGTTCTCGAACAATATTTGTATTTTAAACTGCCAACTGCCGACGAATTCTTTAAAACGCGGCTAATGAAGAGGCTCGATTGGACCAAAATGTTGATAGGTCAGCCGTAAATAATATTCAGTGGACTGTATAACAAGTGGTATATTGTGGCTAACAAAATAAATACATCAAATTTCGGAACGACAATAGAAATATTCACTGGTGTGATATGTAATGTGTCCGGTAGCGTAGTGCCGACGCACTGGCGAGGGCCGATCTCCTACGCACCCGACGGCCAGCTGCCGATGCGTGACGAAGATGCCCGAACAGATGGTTTTTTGAACCGCCTGCACTGTGCACACGTGGGCTTAAAATTTGGTGTGTCTTTATCTGGACAAGCTCGCGTTTCGTGTGCGGCGGCGCAGTTAGCACAAGTGGGGGTTTTAATGGTGCAAAACTTTTTACATGACCAAATTGCTGACAATTTAAGCAACGAACTACTTCTATATCGTCTATGAATCGACAAGTGGCCCAGTCTATATAAAGTTTATTTTTTGTGTTGGCTAGATGTTTCCGAACTGCTGCCTCCAATTCTAAGCCTATCCATTGACGCCCATTTTCTAGTTTACGATGCCTAACAATTTTGGTTGAGTACCGCCGGGGTCCGGCAACTCGCTAACGACCGACATAGGCAAACAAAGATACACCAAACAACAATTTCAAAAGGAACAAGTTTAAAAATAAATAACACGCAGAGAAAAATCAATATAAACAAAGGATACCTCCTACCCACTTTTAGTAAGAAAATTAATTTACTCACCAATAGTCGTAATAAAAGAATTCGGCACTATATTTATGTTTAGAGAACAATAAAACTTACTGAAATTCTTTAGAAACACTATACACAACCTTTAGCCGCCCGCAAACCGGGAACTAGTCACATAAAAGCACAGAAAACAATATTAAAATTGTTAGCCTACAAAGTAACACGTTAGTCGCACAGTGTCGCGAAGGGAAGCCTGGCGCATCATTACATCCCCCTGAAATGGAGTGAAGTTAAATTAGTCTTCATTCTCAAACCTGGTAAAGGTGACTACACACAACCCAAATCATACCGACCTATCAGTCTCACGTCCTTCCTATTAAAGGTTTTCGAGAGGCTAATAGATAGGGAAATTAGGAAAACTGCATTAGTCAGTCACCCCTTACAAAACAATCAGCACGCATACTCGATGGGTAAATCAACAGAATCTGCCCTACATCGAGTTGTATCACAAATAGAAGACAATCTAAATCACAAAAGGTCAACACTGGCCACCTTTATCGATATCGAGGGGGCCTTTGACAAAACCAATTTCACCAGCATTAGCCAAGCTCTGTCTAGACATGGTGTTGATGTCACAATCTCAGGGTGGATCGACAGCATGCTAAGATCTAGAGCCATTCAATTTACTGTGAGCGAAGTGACTAGAGGAGTGGTAGCTAGAGGATGCCCCCAGGGCGGTGTACTCTCCCCCCTTCTATGAAACACGGTTGTAGATGAACTCATCACACGTCTCAATGACCGAAGATTCCTCACAATAGGCTATGCAGACGATCTCACTATCCTCATCAGCGGTCCTTTGAGAACGTTACATGCGATCAAATGAGACTTGCACTGAAGATCGTTGAACAGTGGTATGTACCACACAACCTGACAGTGAACCCATCGAAAACAGAGATGATCATGTTCACAAACAAACGCAGTCTAGGAAACCTCAGACTTCCCAAGCTATTTGGAACGCAACTTGCTCTTACCAAAGAGGTCAAATACCTAGGAGTAATACTGGACAGTAAACTCCTGTGGAATAAGCACCTCGATGAAAAACTGAACAAAGCCTGCATTATCTTCTGTCAATGCAAACGGCTACTCGGCAAAATCTGGGGACTATCACCCAAGATTACTCTATGGCTTTACAGAACAGTCATAAGACAAATAATCACTTACGGTGCTGTTGTCTGGTGGCAGAGAACAGAGCTAAGCTTCCCTTCGCGGCACCGTGCGACTAACGTGTGACTTCATGTGCTAACAATTTAAATATTGTTTTCTGTTTTTCTGCGACTAGTTTCCGGCTTGCGGGCGGCTAAAGGTCGTGTATAGTGTTTTAAAGAAAGTCAGTAAGTTTTTATTGTTTTTAAACAGTAATATAGTGCTGAATTATTTTATTACGACTATTGGTGAGTAAATTTATTTTCTTTCTAAAAGTGGGTAGGAGGTATCCTTTGTTTATATTGATTTTTCTCTGTGTGTTATTTATTTTTAAACTTGTTCCTTTTGAAATTGTTGTTTGGTGTATCTTTGTTTGGCTATGTCGGTCGTTAGCGAGTTGCCGGACCCCGGCGGTACAAGTGAATTTCTAACACCAACCGGGAAAAGGACATTTATCGAAATGTCACCTACGGATTTCTCGCCGAAAGACAGTAGCCGTAGGCGCATTATTAATTCGGACTTAAGTGGTAATGTTTCGTCTCCTACCGGTCGTGATAACTGTGGGGAGTACAACTACTGTGACATAGTATCACAGGCCACTGATTATTTGGCAAAAATTAATGAATTAGTTAATGATCAGGGATCTCGGATGAATGTAGGTAATAAAACGGCGATTATGGATATTACTCAACGAATTACCGGTATCGTATCCCTGTTAGCAATAAAATCCTTTAGCAACGAAATGAAGTTAGCGAATTTTGAGCGACAAATGGAGGGTATCGCAAATCAACAAACGAGTTTAACGTACGCGGACAAACTTAAGCTTCGCTTACCACCTAAATCTGCCCCGTGCCCGGTATCTACTGAAGCGCGCGTTCCTAGGCCTTGTGTTATTGCCTATCCCACTACGGAACGCTTAGCGGACTATGCGACCTCGTCAGCAACGAAACAAGCTCTCATGAAGGCTATTAAACCGAGCGATGAGGGTTTCCAAATTGTAGGCGTTAAAAAAACCTCTAAGGCAGGCGTCGTGTTACGTGTAGCTAACGAACGGCAGCTTAAGAAACTGGAATCTGTAGACGCCATTAAATCCGTAGGGTTACGATTAGAAAAACCGAAAGGCCGAAAGCCCCGCATAATTGTAAAAGACGTACCCGTTTCTATAGAAGATCGTGCCTTTCTAACAGCCTTATACCGTCAGAATATCAAGGACGAATTAAAATTAAGTGAGAACGATTTTATTAAGTCAACCAAAATTGTTAGGCATCGTAAACTAGAAAATGGGCGTCAATGGATAGGCTTAGAATTAGAGGCAGCAGTTAGGAAACATCTAGCCAACACAAAAGATAAACTTTATATAGACTGGGCCACATGTAGATTCATAGACGATATAGAAGTAGTTCGTTGCTTAAATTGTCAGCAATTCGGTCATGTACAAAAGTTTTGCACCATTAAAACCCCTACTTGTGCTAATTGCGCCGCCGCACACGAAACACGAGCTTGTCCAGATAAAGTCACACCAGATTTTAAGCCCACGTGCGCACAGTGTAAGCGGTTCAAAAAACCATCTGACCATCGATGCGGCTCACACGACTGTGCCACATACAAATTAAAACTGGAACAGCTAATATTAAATACCAATTACTGAATAATTTTAATAGTTTAATTTAAAAAAAAAAAAAAAAGTTTATAGAGTAACTTACTAAGTGATTAATAATATTTCAATAGGCCAGTTAAATCTTCATTACGATAAAATAGCTACATCAGAATTAGACCGTTTAATTTTAGAACAAAAGTTAGACATTGTCCTTATACAAGAACAATATCAGAGCGCTCGCTTGCGTCATAATGTAGTACAGCTTGACTGCCGTTCGCAGGCTGGGATATATGTTGCAAGTTCTAATTTTACGGTAACATCTTTGCGTAATCTTATGACGCCACACTGCGCCGTTGCTGAGATCTCATCCTCTACCTGTAAGGTTTACGTAGTGAGCTGCTATTTTCAATATTCACATCCTATTGACCCTCACTTACATCACTTACGTTACGTCTTGCAGTTCCTCGTGGGACATAAAATTATCATTGGCGCTGATGTCAATGCGTCATCTTCATTATGGTATGGCAAGTTGCGTTCAACCGACACGGTTCGACGTTGTGCGGTTGAAGATTTCATTGCGAAAATGAATCTTATTATTCACAATACCCCCGATGCACCACCAACTTTTTGCAACCCAATGGGTGAGTCTTCTATTGACGTGACGCTTACGCGCGGCGACGTCTCGATATCCGGATGGCGTGTCCTTCCGGACGCATCCTGTAGTGATCACCGCTTGATCGTGTACGAATTAATACCAAGGGTTGCACAGGATCCACAAAGGGCTCCCTATAATTTTAGATATAAAACTAAAGGTGCGAACTGGGCTTTGTTTTGTTCACTCTTTGCAACTCATACCAAAGACTTGAGTCGCAGTAGTTTATCAGCTGATGAAAGCGCAGAATTACTATCAGAAACTTTCACATACTGCGCTGATGTATCTATTGGTCGCGGATCTATCACTAACACTCGTAGATGTGATTGGTGGAATGATAGATTAGCCGACCTACGTATAAGCTACCGGAAAGCTCGTGGAAAGTTAAACACTATTAAAAAACATAACGTAACAAGAGATTTGTACAATAATGCTCTCATTGCTCTTAGAGTTGCCAGGTCCCACTACAGCGCTGCTGTGGAAAAATCCAAGGGAAACTCAATTCATAAACTTGTTGATAAACTCGATAGAAAGGGCCCGTGGTCACCTTTGTATCACGAATTTAAGGCAAATAGATCAATCGACCTTGCATACATACAGAACATCAAAATTAATAACAGATATACCACAGAAGTAGAACAAACAGCAGAATATCTTTTAGAATCACTTGTACCTGACGATCGGCCTGAAAACGACACTGATCATCACCGACAGATCAGGCAGTGGGCCATCGAACCACCACTGTCTCCAATGTCTGATTTACCATCTTCAGAAGAATTTCTCGGTATCATTCGATCCTTGCCGCTAAACAAGGCTTCAGGCGATGATAAAATATCTAACAAAATGATAAAAGAAGCTTGTAAACTTTCGGGTGACACGATTTTCACTGTCTTTAAACGTTGCATTGCTGAAGGAATATTTCCTCGTATATGGCGGTGCGGTAATATTCGTATAATACCAAAAAGTGGCGACAAGCCACCGGATGATCCTAAATCCTACCGACCAATCACATAGTTATCACGCCCTCTGTAGGAACTATTGCCGTGGTGCCACCTAATCGTGTTACCACACACGATGCTTTTTCCAATATACACACACTCAACTTAGTCACAACACAGTTAGGTGTAAGTAAAAGTACTCTTATATCTGACTCGGATAGGACCAAAATGGACCTTAGTCCCAAAAATCGCCTATAAGGACCGTGGTTAGGAATGAAACACACGGCCAAGCGAGGATAATTTTTATTAACTTAAGTGACATATATACGATAGCCCGTGGTTTCACAATATCGCGACTCAGAAAATTAACACAGCCCCATCTATCGGGCTTAAACAAAACTAATGGTTATTCATTGAACACCATCGTTAGGAAAGCTTTTAGAACGTCTTGTAGTGCCCCGGCTTCTGCCAGGTGGAGTCAAATTTCATAATAGACAATTTGGATTTACGTTGGGTAAATCGACAACTGACGCTGTTATATCGGTTAGAAAGTTTGTCACAGAGTCAAAATTTCAATACGTGCTGTCTATTTTCTTAGATATATCTGGCGCCTTCGACAACGCATGGTGGCCCATGCTGTTACTGAAATTAAAATCACGGGGGTGCTTTAAAAATATTTATACCCTTATATCTTCGTACTTTTCACAAGGTACTACTAAACTAAGACTTGGTCATTATTCTGTGTGGAAGGCGCTTACAATGGGATGTCCTCAAGGATCGGTGCTAGGTCCATACTTGTGGAATATCGGCTTCGACGATTTTCTACTAATGGAGCCTACAAGACGCTTGATCTAA